>JAQGAU010000384.1:0-29426 GCA_034698045.1 Paramacrobiotus richtersi
GCTTCTTTCATTTAGGAGCATTTACTGGTGTAGCTCCCATGTCTGTGCGAATATAACCTGAGGGATAGCGTACTTGTGAACAATATTGGCTGTATCTCACAGTCATTACTGATTTTAACAACCCGCGCAAACGTTGGAGAGAGATACGAGTATACGAGTACATAAATTGGTGATTCATGTAGTTATTGACCGTTCCAAGTAACATTTAATTGCACATACATATGTAAACACTACAACAGCTTTTAAGCTTAAGCCATTCATTACGCATTTGCAAGCGGCACTACCGTCCGGCTTCTGTCTACTCTAGGGTGCGACAGAATTGAAGAAGCTAATCAAACGTGCGCGTCGGTCATCACTGCGCGAAATTATCGTAATTATGCTCCAGTACAATCTTTGGACGAAGAATATCCGTTTGATCGTCATGGACCGCGAGTTCGGGCGAGAAGTCTTCAGTATCACTCGATTCCTTGCCTGAAAACCAAGAATTTTTATACGGACAAGTGACGAGCACAGTCTTGGTTATAATCCTGTAAATCGAAGATCGCCGTAACACAAATTAAACGGTTGCCTCGTGAAGAACGTATTCTGCCGGCGAGCGATAAAAATTGCACACGTAACTATACTGAAAGCTGCAAATTGTAATTACGTATCGTCGACATGCACATCAGATATACATACACCTTCCTGTGCTTACAGTTGGAGAGGAAACGTCCAAATTCCCGTTTTCGATAGCAATTTCCCAGGTTGTATGGATCAGTTGATTCCCATATTAGTCCAACATTGCCGCAGTTCAACCCCATTCGTAAAAGCGTCCTATTTTGCGGGTCTTGATTAAAGGTGATCTGCGGGATCAGTGACGAGCACCGGCACTCTTCGGTAGGGCACAATGGATTGCGTTGCAAATTCACTGTTTTGTATCGAGCGTTCGGGGTGGCGTTTGCCCACATGTACAAGATGCTGAGTGGAATCATTGTCAAACTGTTTCCCTGTAAATCCACGAAGGATAGTTTGGGAAAATCAACGGTAGAGGTGGTCTCCATTGTGCTGATTGAATTGTTTCCCAAATTGTTTCCCACGCTCTGCAACGACTAATTTTTAGTTTTCGTATTATATTCGTGACCGACTTGAGTCAATAGTCTTCATGGCGTGATATGCACGTTTGCATATTTTATGGACCTGTTGGCTGTTATCATATACTCTAATAATTGTTGATTATATTGGCAGCTGATCGACAGCCGACGAACTGCGTTTTTGCCGTCATGATACTTGTAGCCATAAATGCCGCCTTAACGTACCATTAGCTTTACGCGTTCTTTAGATCTAGACCGTATCAAACTCGGTCTCGGACCAAGCACCGGAAACATCATACACCTGTGCTGCGATACACATGCTCTCTGTCTGGTATCACTTTTTCAGCGCCGCGCGTTTTCAGGTCCCTTTGCAGTTTGCACTGTAGTGTGTGCTAGAAGCTTTGAGCAGACCGGCTAAGCCTTTTAAAGTCCCGTTTTCTGGGCTTGTGTGTTTGCGAAGAAACCAGTACGAAACGATTAACTTACGCCAAGTGTAGGCGCTACGATCCGTAGGTGTGCCCAGTCAAATGTCACAAGTTTGTTCCCTGTTAACCACAGTGATCGCAGGATCGGCCGAGCGCCCATCTGGCTGAATGCATCCGGTTCAATTAGCTTCAGTCCCGTATGAACGATGCTTAGAACTTCTAATCCTTCGAAACCAGCCAGAAACCTGGCTGATAATGTAGTAAGCTTCCCCTGTTGGATAAACAGCTGTTCCAGAGAATGCTTAACATTATCCAGCCACAAATTAACCCTTTCTGAACCTCCGGCATCCAAGTCGAAATTGCACAGCCGAATAACCTGCAAGTGTGTCTCGCGAGCCACTGGTACGGCACTGGGATCCAGTACAGCAGTTCCACTGGTAGTACCACATCTGGACATGCCATCAAGTGACTGTAGTGTGCCCAAGTTTATGAAAAACACGTTGTTCGGTAATGCGGACAAATCGCATAAAGTGGAGACCAACCCATTTCCGGAGCATTCGCAAAAGGTGTCGTTGCCACTCCCGCGACAGTATGGATGACCATTCTTAAATTTGCTAGCAGAGTCACCAAAGGTTAGAACAAGTAACAGCACGACTGCAACTATCTGCCCGTTTATGTCCATCCTTACTGTACCGACTTTACGAAAAAGTGAACGGGTTGGAGTAAACTGCACAGCAAGTGAGGTTTTATAGTGTCACCTTGCGTAGTCAGTAATTATGAGTGTGTAAGGACAAGTGGCGAGATATGTGACTTGCCTGTGGCGAGAATCTTTTGCCGACTGCAGAATTATAGTGGCGCATTGACTACCCTTCTTTTGGAACAAATATCGCGAATGTTTTCTGACGGATACTTCTGCGAAACATGCCTGAATAAACCCGGAAAAGTGCAGTCATCCGGCATGTTGAAGGTTCTGGCCGAACAGTGTTATTTTCTAAGCGTCTGTGAATCACCCTGCCTGTCGGGATCGTGAAACGTGACACGCGATGTTTATGCGAATATCTCCATTATCTGTAGTTTAAGTGCAGTTTTCGGCTGGACTAGTGAAATGTAAATTGTATCTTACGCACATAAAACCAGAGTCAGGAGGAGCAACTGCACAAACCCAGGTCTAAATATCTGTGGGTAGTATCGCATATGGTTAATAATATATCACTTTTTGGGCGTACTAGCATCGTGTCATTTTGAATTTTTGTGTTTGTAAGGTTTGCTAAGGGAAGAATCTCGCAAAGTAAACACTGTCGCTCCTGGAAACCGCAGCGCGCGCGTCAGCCGTCTGTGCTCTCTCACAACAACCCGTGGTACCGCCGAATAATGTAGATCCCACAATTACTGTATGCAGGTGGGAACGCTAAACTGCTACTCCCCATATCCTTTCCCGGCATCCCGTTCGACTCACGGCCAGTATCTTCCCCCGGACCCAAAACACCCGACCTACTTCATTCCACCTCTTCCATATGCCATCAGGCCAGTCAGTACTACATTCCCGAACCCCGTCCACCCTTCCCGCACCGCCGGCCCTGCCGCGTGTCTTGCTGACCCCCGCGGGTGGGCTTACGTCGCCCACGGGTCGCCGCCCACAGAAAGCGGAGAAACCCGCTGCGGACCAGGTGGGCGACCGTCAGGAGCACAGTCGTCTGGAGGCCGTGTTGAAGGGCGGGGCGGAGCAGCGCAAAGCGGCAAAGGATGCCAAGGAGGAGCATGATGATGTCAATGTGGTCGATTGAATGGGGGCAGGTAGTACTAGTACAATGGATTCCATATCAATGTGCACTGATTTGTTTGAATGACGATCTTGATTGCATTTGGATTGCGCTCATTGTTGACTGATTGCTTGTTGTGGTTGTTGATTTTGATTTTTCCTTTATATTCTCTCAAGTTTATCGCTTTTGTTAAGATTTTCTTACGGTAGTTTCCGTTTACCCAGTTCGTCGATGGCACCCGTGAGAAAGATGTTTCTTGCTGGTACACTTACTGCATGTGCGTTTTTCTTGCATTCTGGCAGCTTTGTTCGCTTGTTAGATCATTGAGTGCGATTCGTTGTTGTAGACGTGCCGTTGTATCACGGACTTGTCTGATGTTTGGGAAACTACCAGGCTGTGTGGGTTAAATTGAACAATAAATTGGGTATGTCCTGGCACTGATTTTAATAACCCGCGTTTACATCGGAGAGAAATGTGCATAAAATACTGATATATATATAATTACACATACATATTCATAGCCTTGTAGTTTTTGATCTTTCCAAGTAACGTTTAGTCGCACATACGTACACAATATAGTACCTTTTAAGTGATTTTGTTGTGTCATAGAGTAGATAAAAGCTGCACGGTAGTATATATCTTTTACACATGCCGCTTAAGCAAACATGCGCTCCAGTGAAATTTCAACCCCGTCGGTAATCACTGCGCGAAGTTATCGTAATTATGCTCCAGTACAGTCTTTGGAGGAAGACCCGTTTGATTTTTCTCGACGGCAAGTTGGGGCGAGAAGTCCTCATTGTCACTCAACTGCTTGCCTGAAAACAATGATTCTGTACGGACAAGTGACAAGCACAGTGAGTTGTCCTAAGACTGAAAAGCACCGAAACACAAATGGAGCAGTTTCGTCGTGAAGAACGCAATCTCCCGGCGAGCGATAACAACTGCATAAATACTGTATTAAATGTAAATATTAGGCTGAAAGCTGCAGCTAGTGACTGCGCGTATGTACGTGTTTACCCCATATTGCGCTTACAGTCGCCGTTGGTGAGGAAACGACCAAACCCCGGTCGTCGATAGCAAGTTCCCACGTTGTACGGATCGGTTGATTCCCACTTAAGTTCAACATCGCGGCCGCAGTCTGACTCCATTCGTAGAGGCGCCTTACTTTCCGGGTCTTGATTATAGGTGATCAGCGGGATCAGTGACGAGCACCGGCAGTTGGCAGTAGGACACAGTGGATTGCGCTGCAACCTCACTGTCTTGGATCGAGCAGTCGGGGTGGTGTTTGCCCACATGTACAAGACGCTGAGTGGAATCTTCGTCATATTGTTTCCTTGTAAATCCACGAGGGAGAGTTTAGGGAAGGCAACGTAAGAGGTGGTCTCCATGGTGCTGATTGAATTGTTTTCTAAAACCACGCTCTGCAACATGCAATAATTAGTTGCCGCACGTCGTATATGTATTCAATTCGTATGACTGTATGACAATTTGTACGTTTGCATATCCAGTTTTATTTGGTATGTTGCCAGCTGGTCGACACCCGATGAAGGTGTTTTTTTGCCGTCATGATAACTTTTTTTCCCAAAAATATTTGACTTCTTTTACAGAAAAAATGCGCTGGCGCAAACAGACAACTACCTTGTTTCAAACGTTAGGCGTTAAAACTTACAATCTGATCTCACCGGCATAGCGCCCAAAACTGCGGTCGCATTGTTTTTAACAATAGCAGTAGAAAAACGATGTTTGGAAAACTGTGATGTATGAACTGCTGTCTGTTGAAAGCGAAGTAACGTTTGTTTGTATCACACGCTGGACAAACGTACTGGATCAAATCGTCAACCAGCCTCTGAAAATTGATACAAGACAGAAAGCCTAAACAAGGCAGCCTATGTCTGCACCGTTTCCGGTGCTTGGTCAGAGACCGAGTTTGATACGGTCATCTGCACAGAACGCGTAATGGTACGATTAACACGGCCGTATTAAAGTCCCGCTTTAACGGCCGTATCCTGGTTTGTGTATTTTCGAAGAAATTAATAAGACTATGAACTTACGTCCAGTGTGGACGCCACGATCCGTAGGTGTGCCCAGTCAAATGTCTGCAGTTTGTTCCCTGTTAACGTCAGTGATCTAAGGCTCGGTTGAGCGCCCATCTCGCTGAATGCATCCAGTTCGATTAATTTCAGCCCCGTACGAACGATGCTGAGACCCATTAGTCCTTCGAAACCAGCCAGAAAACTGGCTGGTAATCTAGTAAGTTTCCCCTCTAGGATAATCAGCTGTTTCAGAGAATGCTTAACATTATCCAGCCACAAGCTGAGTCTTCCTGCACGTCCGGCATCAAAGTCAACACTGCAGAACCGAGCAATCAGCAAGTGTGTCTCGCGAGCCAGTGGTACGGCGCTGGGATCCAGTACAGGAGCTCCGTTGGTAGTGCTACAAGTGGAGATTTTTAAGGGCGAATCGCCATACGTTGATAGCATTGTTCCCACGCTCAGAACGAACACGTCGTTCGGTATTGCGGAAAAGTCGCATAAAGTGGAGACCAACCCGTTTCCGGAGCATTCGCATATGGTTACGTTACGTCCACCATTGTCCCTTTGGCGACAGGATGGATGACCATTCCTGAATGTGCTTGCAGTGTTACCAAAGGTCGTAAAAAGCAATCCCAGAAATGCAACTATCTGCCAGTTTGTGCCCATCATTACTGTATCTTCACGAAAAACTCAATTTGATGGATAAAACTGCATAATAAGTGAGGCTTTATAGAACAGAAATGTTGTCACCTTGACCTTGAACATACAGTCCTAGTCTTAGTTATGAGTAAACAAGAAAAAGTGGCGGAGTATATAATTTGCCTGGTGGCGAACAAACTTGTGCCGACTGCAGAATTATATACATTGTAGTGCTGCATTGGCTACCTTTCTTTTGGTACAAATGTCGCCGATGTTTTGCAACGGATAATTATCCGAAATATGCCTGAGCAATAAACCCGGAATACTACAGTCATCCGGCTGGTTCTGGCCGAACAGCGTTCTTCGGAGCGTCTGTGAATCATCACCTTGCCTGCCGGGTTCGTGAACGTGAAACCTGATACGAGATCTTTATGCGAATATCTCCATTAGCTTAAGTGCAGTTTTCGGCTAGACTTTGTAAATGTAAATCATATATCTTACGCACATAAAACGACAGTTAGGAGACCTATGAGGAGCAGGTTCACAAAATCAGACCTAAAATATCTGTAGTATCGTATTCGTATAGGGGAATTATATTGGTTTAACATCGTACTCCGTGCTGTTAGCTTATAAACAGCACTTGCAGTACTACAGCAATAACAACTTTATTCCTCTGGCCCGTTTTGACCAGCACGTGCCATGCATTTATGCATGACATCGGATACTGATACTATAAGAAATTAAACAGAAACGGAACAATGCGAACAAAAGTACAAATACACACGCGAGAACATTAGCCAAGTCTGTCGGTGCGGACCAGGCGGGCGACCGTCAGGGGCGCAGCCGTCTGGAAGCCGTGTTGAAAGGCGGGGCGGAGCAGCGCAAAGCGGCCAAGGATGTCAGGGAGGATGATCATGTGTCATGTGTGGTGGATTGAATTTGACAGTGGATTCCACATGAAAGTGCAATGATTTTTTTGAATGACGATCTTAACTGCATTTGGATTGCGCTTATTGTTGACTGATTGCTTGTTGTGGTTGTTGGTGTTGATTTTTCCTATATATTCTCTCAAGTTTATAGCTTTTGTTAAGATTTTTTTACGGCAGTTTCTATTTTGCCCAATTTGTACGATGGCACCCGTGAGAAAAATGTTTCTTGCTGGTACACTTACTGCAAGCGTGTGTTTTTCCTGCATTCTGGAGGTTTTTCTATTAGTATTATTATTCTACTTTTACGCAGCTTTGTCGCTTGTTAGATCTCTGGGGGCGATTCGTTGTTTTTGCATGGACGTGCCGTTGTATCACGGACTTGTCTGATGTTTGGGAAACTACCAGGCGGTATGGATTAAAGTTCATTAAACTGTATAATAAATAATCTATCTGAGTATCTCCAGGCACCGACTGATTTTAATAACCCGAGTTAACATTGGCGAGAATTACGCAAAAACCGGTAATATATCCATAGCCATATGGTTATTGACCTTTCAATGCAACAGTTAGTCTCGCATACGGTACGTTCACTGCGCGAAATTATCGTAATTATTTTCCAGTACAGTCTTTGGACGAAGATCCGTTGGATCGTCCTTGACGGCGAGTTCGGGCGAGAAGTCCTCCGTGTCACTGAACTGTTTGCCTGAAAACAAAGAATTCTGTACGCACAAGTGACGGGAACAGTGGACCTGCTAGAGATCGAGGAGCGCGGAAACACAAACTTAATAGTTTCGTCCTGTGAAAAACGTAGTCTGCCGGCGAGCGATAAAAACTGCACACATAAATGTACTGCATCTGGCAACTGCGTATCGTCGATACCTGTCTATACCGTACTGTGCTTACAGTCGTTGGCGAAGAAACGACCAAATCCAAGTCTTCGATCGCAAGTTCCCATGTTGTATGGATCGGTTGATTCCCATTGATGTCCAACATCGCCGCAATCAAACTCCATCCATAGAGGCGTCCGATTTTCTGGGTCTTGATTAAAGGTGACCAGCGGGATCAGTGATGAGCACCGGCAGTCTTCACTAGGACACAGTGGATTGCGCTGCAACTTCACTGTCTTGGATCGAGCAGTCCGGGTGGTGTTTGCCCACATGTACAAGACGCTGAGTGGAATCTTTGTCAGATTGTTTCCCCGTAAGTCCACGACGGATAGTTTGGGGAAGTCAACGGAAGATGTGGTCTCCATAGTGCTAATTGAATTGTTTTCCAAAAACACTCTCTGCAACAAATAGTTCTTAGTTGCCGTACTTCGTATATGGTTCTCTTGGTCTGTATGACAGTTTGCAGGTTTGTATATCAGATTCTATAGTATTCTATACCAGTTATCTTATTACTCTGTTATGTTGCCAGCTGCCCTTATCGCCAGTCATGCAAACCATAAGTCCCGTTTTGCCGGGTTTTTTGGATTTGCGATGCAACTAGGAAGACTATGAACTTACGTCCAGGGTGGACGCCACGATCCGTAGCTGTGCCCAGTCAAATGTCTCCAGTTTATTCCCTGAAATCCCCAGTGTTCCCAGGGTCGGCCGAGCGCCCATCTCGTTGAATGCATCCGGTTCAATTAATTTCAGTCCCGTATGAACGATGGTTAGAGCGATTAGTCCTTCGAAACCAGCCAGCAAACTGGAGGGTAATGTAGTAAGCTTCCCCTCTTGGATAATCAGCTGTTTTAAAGAATGCTTAACGTTATCCAGCCACAAATTCACCCTTCCTGCACCTCGGGCATCCAAGTCAAAGTTACAGAACCGAGCAACCAGCAGGTGCGTCTCGCGGGCCACTGGTACGGCACTGGAATCCAGCACAAGTTTTCCATTGGTAGTGAGACATTCGGTGATTCTATAAGGTTCTGTGAGCTGCGCTGCTCCCAGGCTGAGAAAGCTAGGACACGTTGTTCGGTAATGCGGAAACATCGCATAAAGTGGAGAGCAGCCCATTTCCTAAGCATTCGCAAAAGGTGAGATTACCTCGGAAGCTGGCACCTTGGCGACACGATGGGTCACCATTCTTGAATGTGCTTGCAGTGTCACCAAAGGTTATAAATAGTGATACTGCGACCGCAGCTATCTGCCAGTTTGTGTCCATCATTTCTGTACCGACTTTACGAAAAAGTCAATGGGATGAATTATACAGCATAACGAGTGAGACTTTATAGTGCAGAAATATTATCACCTTGACCTTGACATAGTCATAATTATAGGTAAACAGGAAAAAGTGGCGGAGTATGTGTTTTGCCAGTGGCGAGCAAACTTTTCCAGACTGCCTAATCACTGTGCCGTTTTTGGCCACCTCTATTTTGGAACAAACAGCGCCAATGTTTTTGAACGGATACTCATCCGAAACGTGGCTGAATAAACCCGGAATACTGCATTCATCCGGCATGTTGAAGGTTCTGACCGAACAGAGTTCTTCGAAGCGTTCGTGAATCACCCTGCCTGCCGGGCTCGTGAAGCGTGACACGAGGTCTTTATGTGAATATCTCCATTAGTTAAGCAGTTTTCGGCTGGATTTTATACAGTAGTTTCTAGATCTTGAGTGTCATGTGCTTTACGGTATAATTTATCAGGTTTTGGGCGTACTAGAAGCGTGTCATTTGTCACTAACACTGACAAAACATATTCTAAAAAGGGTCACATACCGACAGCCACATACTGGTTAACATTCCACGTAAAATTTCTCGCACATACATCTGTCGATGTACCTAACAAACCACTTCCAGTTAGAGCTTACAACGTGTAACAACAAATCAGCTAACAGTAAGCAGAGCGAGGGCTACTGTACAACGACATTCATGCGTCGGTAATCAGTGTGCGAGATTATCGTGATTATCTTCTAGTACGGACTGTACGGCCGTCTTCGGACGGCGATCCACTTGATCGTCGCTCATACCGGGTCGCTCACGACCTTCAGTGTACGTAGTTGCCGGAAATCAAAGGATTTATACGGCCGGACAGCCAGTCGACCTACAATGCGGAACTGCAATGGAACTACAATGCGGAACTGCAGATACGCCTGTACGAAAGGCATAGATTACCGAGCGAGGAAATACAGTTCCATGTGTTTCCTTGCGAAACACGTACTGTGTATGCGAGAATTTGCAGGTACAGGTTAGTTCACAATCTCGTTACGCCACTGTGGAGCGATACATATATACTGTGTGCACATTGTTACACTACCCAATATGCAAGTGGCCCTGTAAGCTGCTCTTGGTGACTAATATTGTCTACGCATCATAATTATATAGGCTTACAGTCGTCATCATCAGATCGGAAACCAGTTCTCCGTCTTCTATATCAAGTTCTTACGTTGTGCGGACTGGTGGAGTTCCAGTTATGTTTAAGATTACCGCAGTCAAAGTCAATTCGTAAGGCATCGCATGTTTCGGCGTTCGAGGAAAGGTTTAATTAAGGAGCATCGGCAGTCTTCAGTAGAGCACAGCGGATTGCGTTGCAAATCCACTTTCTCGAATCCAGCTAAGGAGTGGTATTTGCCAACGTGTACATGACTTGAAGTGGAATCTTGGTCAGATTGTTGTTCCGCAAATTCAGGACGAATAGTTTGGGAAAGCGAGCGGAAGAAGCTATCTGCATGGTGCTGATTGAATTGTTTCCCAAAAACAAGCTCTGTAACGACCAGTAAACATAAATGCCATATGCGAACAGTTTGGACTGTTTAAGCATTCGTATCGTACGTGGGTAAGTCGCAGCATCTGACTTGTGAATACGAAAAATCATGCTGGAGTGTCATAAACACAATCGTACGCATCCTGTCAACGACTCAACATGTCATAGTAAAAATAACAGTCATTAAAATTCATGATAAGGTTCCCGCGTACTTTGCAAACCATAATACGGTTTTGCAGAATACGCAGGAATCAAACGTACGGGTAAACGAGAGTACCGGGTATTCCCAACCACTCTTACATGCAATAAAGACGCCACGGTATGTAGTAGAGCCAAGTCAAATGTCTTCAGTTTATCCCCTCTTAACGACAGTTATCCAAGGCGCGCCAGACTGCCCATCTCGCTAAATGCACCGGGCTCTGTTAATTTTAATCCTCCATGAAAAATGCTAAGATAGATTAATTGTTCGAAGCCGGTAGACTGGCTTGTAATACAATAAGTCTTCCTTCTGCGATTTCCATGAACTGTAAGGAATGCTTAACATTATCCAGCCACACATCAACCATTCCTGCGCCTTCCCCGTCAAAATTAAAATTGCATAACCAAATATTAATCAAATGGGTCTCCGCAGCCAGTGGTTCGGCACGGGAATCCTGTACAGAGTATCCGTTAGTAATGCTACATTCGGTCATTCCATTGGATTCGCTTGGCGTAAACTCCAGTGCCCCCAGGTTCAGAGAGTACATGTTGTGCGGTAGTGCGGAGAAATCACATGAAATCGAGATTGACCCATTCCCTGAGCATTCGCAAAAGTTCATGGTTCCAAAGAAATTGTCGTTGTGTATACAGAATGACTGAGTACTCTTCGACACGCTTGTATTTCCACCAAAGGTCATAACTATAAGAAGCAATCCTGCGGCCTGCAGCTGTTATCTGCTTATTCGTGTTCATTGTCCTTGTAAATTTGTAATAGTTTGGCGAACAAATCCGGTGCAACGAATCGAGCTGCACAGCAAGCGAGATTCTATAGTGCATAAACGGTGCCAGCTTGTAGTTTTTACTATGAACGAAAAGAAGGTTTCATACAGTAATTATGTAACTGCATAATTATGTATTTTAACAATGGCAAGCAAGCATGTAGCGACTGCTCGACAGTGTTACTTTTTTGATAAATCTGGCGCCAGTGTTTTTTCTGACGGATACTCCAAAGACTCTGGTCGAACGTTCTTTGAACTGTCTGTGCATCACCATGCCTGCTGGGTTCCTACAACGTGACATGACATTTTCTTGTCAACATCTCTTCGGACTGCATCTCTGTGTTAGAATAAGCAATTGTCAGTTAAACTGGTAAATCGTATTCTGTGCAGGTAAAACCGCAGGACAAGGTTTTAATATAGAATCACTTCTCAATATACTATGGCTACATAAAACTTAAAAGCCTACATAGTGCACGGTATATCGTTTGTTTTCGCATCGCACGCTGTCCTTATGTTATCTCAGCGTACCAGCTTATTGATAAGGAAATCACGGACACCCGGCCGAGTACCGTACGTCCTGTTGCTGCACCAGCTAGGCAGCTACGTGCGAAGCTAATTAATGTTACTTTCCACTTATATAACTTAGGTATATATTTTTTGTTAAGATCTGCGGCAGTTTCGCTTTGCGCAGTTTGTCGGCTGCATGATTACTGATTACCTTTGTTCTAGGCTTCTAGCTACTATAACGCGCGTCACTCGTATGTTCACATTATAAGTGTTTTCCTTTTAGTCTCTGTTATACTTATTATATTGATCTGAACTTTGCCGTGTACTCATTGACCTTTCCACTAACATTTAGTCGTTCATACATAGTCACAGATGTTTGTCCATTTTAGAACACACACACTGCAAGCGGCACCGCCCAGATGTTTTCTTACAAGTACGCTGCATATATAACGAGAAACCACCTAAGCAATTAAACGAGAGCTCCAGTGACAACTTGTGGGAACTCGTCATTGCGCGAAATTATCGTAACTATATTTCGGTGCAGTCTTTGAACGAAGATCCGTTCGATCGTTATCGACGGCGTGTTCGGGCGAGGAATCCTCAGTGTCACTGAACTGTTTGCCTGAAAACAAAGAGTTTTGTTTTGTTAAGTGGTGATGTCCTAATCCTGTAGATCACAGAGCAACGAAGTACAAATTCAACGGTTTCATCACAAAAAACTAATTTGCAGGCGAGCGATAAAAACTGCTCATACAGAATTAATATGGCGAAAATCTGGTAGCTCTGTATTATGGCATATTATGCTTACAGTCGCCGTTGGAGAGGAAGCGACCGAATCCCCGTCTCTTATAGCATGTGCCAAGGTTGTTTGGTTCGGTTGATTCCCATTTATGTCCAACATCGCCACAATCGACGTCCACTCGTAGCCACGTCATTTTCTCTGGGTTTTGCTTAAAGTTGGTCAACGGAATCAACGAGGAGCACCGGCAGTCTTCCGTAGGGCACAATGGATTGCGCTGCAGATTCACTCGCACTGGCAGTCGAGCTTTCTGGGTTGTACTGCCATTTGCCCACATGTATACGATTTGCCGTGGAATCTCTCTTAGATTGTTTTCTCGGAGATCCACGTAGGATAGCTTAGGAAGGTGAACGGAAGGTGCCATCTGCATCGTGCTGATTGAATTGTTTGCAGCAAACAAGGCCTGCAATGTTAACGCCAATTAGTTTTTAAATGCCGTTTACTTGTGACAGACTAAAAGTAATTTGTATAGATGTACTTCTTTGCATACTACGTAGCACGTCATAATGATTATTGTGCTGGTCGATACATATACGGTAAGAACTATAATTAGTTGTTAACCATATATGTTTTCGAAAAGTGGTCCCTTTTGCTTTCTTCCTACAGAGGGAGTCAATCTAAACATTGTTCCTATGTTATGTCTATGCATACAGGACGGAAACAATTGCGCTGCTTACAGTAAATGTTGGCGCCACGGCCTGTAACACAGCCCAGTCAAATGTCTCCACTTTGTTCCCCATCAACACCAGTATCCCAAAGGTCGGCCGGGTGCCCATCTCTCCAAATGCACCGGGTTCGATCAGTTTCAATCCCGTACGCGCGATGGTCAAAACGTATAGTTTCTCAAAACCGGCCAGCATACTAGATTGTAGCGTCGTCAGCTTCCCCTCTTGGATAACCATATTTCTCAAGGAATGCTTTACATTAGCCAGCCACACATTAACCCTTTCTGGGCCTGCTGTATCAAAGTCAAAACTGCAGAACTGAATGTACTTTAAATCTGTCTCGTGAGCTAGTGGAACGGCTTTGGAATCCAGTAGGGAATTTCCGTTGGCGGTGCTACATTTCGCCATTCCATTGGGATCGTTATACGGCAACTGCAGCGCTCCCACATTCAGAAGGGAGACGTTGTTTGGTAGCGCGGAAAAGTCACATGACGTGGAGATTAATCCATTTCCGGAGCATTCGCAAAGGATTGAATTATGTACGTAACGGTCGATGTCGCTTTGGCGACAGGATAGCTGAGCATTCTTAACTGCGCCAGTTTCAGCAAAGGTCACAAAAACTACTGCTACGATGACAACCATCTGCCTGTTTGTGTCCATTGTTAGGGTATAGCTCTGGCCAATGGGATGGGTTCAAACTGCATAAAAAGTCCGGCTTTATAGTGCAAAAACGTTGTCTTTATAGAGTACATGAACAAATAAAGTTGGTATGTGTTTTGCCTGTGGCGAGCAAACAAGTATAGACCGCAAAATTGCCGCATCAACTGCTCCACTTGGATACTGTCCTTACTTTTGACTTTTGTAAATATGGTGGCAGTGCTTTCCGAACAGCGATTTCTCGGAAACCTGCTTGGATAAACCCGCAAAACTGCAATTCATTTGGCACGTTAAAGTTGTAGCCCGAACAGTGTTCTTCGAAGCGTCTGTGAATCACTCTGCCCCGCGGGTTCCCAAAACGTGGCATGATCGAGATTCTCGTGCAGCGTACTTCAGCTGCAGTGTACAGAGAAAAACTGTCGGATAAAACAGTAGGAAAAGCACTGTTATTACATATAGAAACAGTTCTCAACCACAGTAATATGTCCACGGTATCGTGTGGTATCAGTTGGTGTGAGAACAAAATACAATCATACAAATTTAGGCAGGTGACGGGTAACACTATCCGATCGATTTCGAAAGGCACCCATTGTCCAACATTCTGTGTCCTTGGTACCACACGTGACACGTTGAACTCTGCATATTTATCGCGCGTACTTACAGGGTCAAATGCGGTAAAACGTGAGATTTTTGCTCTTTTTTGTAAGATCACTTCAAATAGAGAATCTTGCAAAGTAAAACACAGGAGAGACTATGTTCTGGAAATGGCAGCGCTGGGTGTCTAACACAGCCATAAATACATTCCTCATCTGAGGTCAGTCATCATAATAAAAGCTTTCGCCATCACAAATGCGTGATAAAAAAACAAGAAAGTTTAACTAATCGTCCATATATATAAGAGCGTGTGCGCGGTAAAACAGCTGCTCAAAGCGAAAGGATTTCCGTTACGTCGGAGTAACGAAGTGTTACGTCGGAGTAACGAAGTTGCATGTGGGTGAGGAGCTTTTTCTTACGAAGTATTCAGTTGTGGGTGATCGATCCGCGATGCTTAGCGTCGCTATAAAGAGAAGAAAAGACATTCATTCAGTTATTTTGTAGCAGAAAGCTCTTAACAATTAACTTCCATCACTCTAGAAACTTAGTACATGATGACCTCACGTAAATCAGAACTTTCTTGTTTTCGCAGGTATAACTGATACAGCGTGATAACAATGTCATGTTCTTCGAGCTTCTTTCGCGAAAGTCCAATTTGGGCAAATAGACATGGCAGAACGCAGTCTGATTAGATCGCAATAATTTATACGTACTTTTGTTTCCCATTGGCTTGCTGGTGTGACAGAAGGCATGTCGCATAGCCAATCGGAACCGCGGATTGATCGCATTGTACAAAAACGGATTGATCGCGCAGTTGACGTAGATGAGGGTCTTGGCGAAGAGCAAATACCACATGTCCAACCAGGGTGACTCCGCTAGAGAATTGTAGATCAACAGGCCGCGGAAGGGTAGCCAGGAAATGGCGAATAGGCTGACGATGACAATCAGCATCCGCATCGTCTGTAATTTGCAATACACGGACCGGTGAATTCTGCTGTGTAGTCGGCTAATTCATCTAATTACATTATTACAAAATTCAGGGGTAGGCGCTGACGTCTGTTATTAGTAAAGCAGTTACAACCTCTGACGTTGTACGCGTACTTCAGAAATGTTGTTTTCCCTATTAGTCACCACATTGGTTCCCAAACTTTGGCCTACTATATGTTACAAAAGTACGATTGTTTAACGAATCTTGGACAATTTTAAAAGGGTGGCAAAAGCTGTTGCCAGCATCAACAAATTGTAAACCTACTACATTTTGCCTACGTCAGACCTATCGGTGACCTTTCCGTTGCCCAGCGAAATGACCCGGTTTCAGCACGTAAATGGCTGTTGTTTCCATCAACAGACGGCATTTTCTGACTATACTGATTTCTGGCTACACTTATTTCGAGATCCAAAAGGACAATGCGCACGAATGGGTATGCGCGTCCAATTGTTCACTGTAACGGATATCCTCCACGCAACCTCGGGCGGGAAACAAGGCATTCAGCCCGGTCGGTTGGTCATGGAGCTCCTGATTGTGTCTGGGTGGTATTTGTTACCTTGTGATTTTTGTAATAAACAGATTAATTACTTCCGACCTGGAGAAATCTGGTTGGGCACTTTATCACGCACGTCGGTTTCCAAGCCTCTTCTGCTTAGATAGACGGGAAAGGCTTGAGGGTACATATCCAAGCTGAATACGGGGGAAAAGGTTTGTGGACAATCAAAATGCGCTGAATCAGCGAAAAACGTATTGGTCCTTTGTTTCTCGCCCTGTGTGATCATACTGAAATCTCGCATTAGGAACTTCCGGTGCTAAACGCTCGAGGTCAATACATACACCTACTTGCGACATTTCTGCATGTATTTCAAATTTTAACTTGAATTCAGTATCTAATACCATTCTAGATGATGAACGCTTGTAGAGTATCGGAACTGCTTACATAAAGAAGAACAAAAGTTCAAATAATGTTTGACTGGAATGTCGTAATTTCTTTGTGTTTGCGGTTAGTTAACTTAACGTAATTATCTCCACCATGGAAATGCAGATGTGTAAGGGGTACGAAAGATTTTACTTTTTTGCTGTACTGCAGAGTAGCGTCTAGAAACTATTATAGTGTTTCCTTTCACACATATAGTTGCAGCTGAACTAATGCTGCACGAAAAACTATACGCACCGAACTCTTGGCACTATCCGACGGCCGTTGAAAGCTGGACTTGCTGGCATTCTTAATCAGCTTAAAACTCCCACCCGGCTGCAGATGCCCATCCTTCAACGGTTGCTGCTCCGTCTCCGCTTGACACCGTGACCTTTGCTTGATCACCCAGGCTATCTTAGCATAACCCCCGACGGCCGTCATCAGCGGTAGCAGATAAAACACAACAATATCCGAGACGAAGAGCGCGGCGTAGACTTCTTTACTGACCCGAAAGTCGCAGTGGTAATGCTCCGGATAGGAGGGATCGGACTTGAGTTCGGTCAGGAACAACCACGGTAGACAGTAGGCGACGACGGCGATCCAACCGGCCAGGATGATCTTCTTTGTCCGCTCGACCGTGCAGAGACGGTGTGCGAGGAACGGGTGGCACACGGCGATGTAGCGCTCGATGGTGAATGCGAAGATACTGGAGAAACGAAACAAAGGAACGACTTATAATATCATAGCTAGCGGAAATGATCATGGCTGCTGCGCCTTTAAACTATCATGAGCTAAGGCTTATAGTTTTCACGTCGCTAAACACTGGAAAATTACACCAGGTCAGCAGAAAATGCACGGAGTTTACGCATGACGATTAGGGATGCCTCCGGGCTGTACATAAAAGGTTTTTCAGTAATTTATTAAAATTAGTCTAATAACCTTAGTACATGACATTGTGATCCACATTACTGACGTCTGCCTAGGTTTCCCATAAGTACTGCTAGCGTGAGCGGTCATAAAGAGTGCTGAAGTGGGTTTGGCTATTTGAGTCTGTTCGACCGACTAACGGTAAGATTCGGAATAAATGTGCTAATATTTTGAGAAAGAAGCGATATCATAGTATAATACTTGCCCACACGGTTACCTCATGCTGCCGGCGTTGATACCCAGAAAGTTAAGAAAGACAAACAGTGCACATCCGACGGGTCCGAAGATCCACCGGGCTCCCACATGGTGACACACAATAGCTTCCGGTACTGCCGTACTGATCACCACCAGATCGGCAAAGGCCAGGGAAACCTGCCGATTCAGTCAAAACGTTGATTGTTGTTCGTATCCAGTAAGGCAATATACAGTAATTGTAATGCACAGTTAGTGTATCCTGCAAAAGTTATTAGAAAATGTCTCGAAACAGATATTCTATCATCCCGATGCTATCACCACCACCACCACCGACGGCCGCACGTATCACGTTGCATTATTATAACACCCTATCGTATTTCCATTTATTATTGTTTGTTATGCTATTCATATCGGCATTAGAAATAAGTAATTAATCGGCGATCGGACAGTGCGCATTAAATCAACGGCCTGAAGGAATGCTGGTTATTGCTCCTTTTAGTAGTCTTTTTCATATAATATGTTTTATTAATTAGCTACTTTGATTTACTGTCGCCGGGATGCTTTATTTTCCATACTGGTTGTTTGAACCATACGTTGCAGATTTCTTAATCTACAAAATTAATGGGCTAAAACTATAAACAACAGTTAATTTAAAAAACTATAAAATTTGTTTTAGCTAACTCTAAAATTTATTTTTTAAAAACTATAAACAACAGTTATACTAAAAAACTAAAAAATGTATTTTAACTAACTTGAAAAATATTTTTAAAAAACTATAAACTATAGTTACTACTACGCATCATATAGACAACAGTTATCTTCTTACATTTTTTAACGGTCTATTTATTCCGCCACAAAACAGAATATTTGCATATTTCAAGTGGTACGTAATATATGGAGCTAGCTAGCATGATCAAATTAAAGGTGCGCTTATTAAACGCCATGCGGTAAATAATCACAATTACTCATGACGTATCAGAAGATTTATTTAATTATCCTAATTACGTTAGAAAATCCGTGGTGTTAATCCGTAACAGCCTACACATTAATTAATATATTTAGTGAAAGCGGACTGACTTTAGTTGTCTATTCTTGTATTACGTATGATTAGTAAATCTTATTTTCAGCTAAGCAAATTATGCTAAACGAAAATTAAACCAGTGACAAATTCATCCAATAATAAATATCAATCCACGGTATAACCACCTAATTCACACACACCCATACCCCTCTGCCGAGTAAATTAATCAATGCTAATGCCCGTAACTTCAACCAGTCAATGCAATATACACCCATAGGGATTTGCCGTATATTACCCTAAAATATACAAGACCAAGCAAGCGCGTGCAGTATATACATTACCAGGTATGAATAGGTCGGTGTGTGTAGTGTGCGTTCCTTGTGCGCCACAAAGATAATCGCCAGACAGCCGAGGATCCCCGTGATTAATATCACCGAGTGAATCAACGTGGCCGTTATCCGGTAGGCCAGGGGGAAATGCAGATCCTCCTCGGCAGTGTCCGAGACGTTGAAATGCAAGTCGTCCATAGATTCTTCGGGGAGGTGTTGTGCGTGACCCGGGGTAATAGGGGACCAGGTGCCGGTCGGAATCACGAGGGTTTAATTAATTGGCGGCTGAGTTGGTTACCGAGAATTATTCTGAACGACCAACCGGAAGCTGAAAAGGGGTTTATATGCATATGAATAATATTTCGCACGTTTTTAGCTACTCTGTAATTAGTGTTTCTCGAGATAGTTTTATAAAATTAGCCGATAACAAATTTCAACAAATCTTATTCGAAACTGATTCAGTAAATGGTTTTTTAGATAAATAAAACCAGCGCAGTTTTTGAAAAATATGTTATTAATGTTTGTACTGCATCTACTGATTTATTAAATGATTTCCTAAATAGACCAAATCAACGTTGTTTTTGAAAAATACATATGTTACTGATGATTGTACTGAATCTACTGATTTGATAAATAATTTCTTAAATACACAAAATTAACGAAATATATTATTGAAGAATGTGCTGATTTAACAAATAATTTCCTACATAACCTAACACAGTTTTTAAACAATATGTTGTGTTGATTTATGAAATGATTTTTTAGATAAATACAATCAACGTAGTTTCTGAAAAATATGTTATTAAAGGTTTGTGCTGTATGTATATAGACTGACATTGTTTTATGTAGATAATTGAATCGTAATTTTTATGCAGCAAAAAACCAGGAATTACTTTCAGCTGAAAACGCTAATTCTTTGCCCTACGGCAATTAATCTGAAACGTGCACGCGGTAAAACATAGCAACATAAATACTGTACAGTTTCGAATGTCAATATTGCCCGGAAGTGAAACTGATCAGCACCGAAAATGTTTTACATAAAAATACAAGGCCAAAATATGTTCAACATCCATCGCAAATAGTGATTAAAAAACTAAGCTAAGGTAACGCTTTATTAACTTGTTAACAATATAAAATGTGGGACCTATCAATGAGGAATAAATCGGTATGTGAGTATACCTACTATTATTTTTAGAAAGGTATGCGTGTTTTTCGATAGTGCACCACGATAATAAATTATTTATTAGTTTATTATTTTATGTTATTTCATGTTTTATTAGTTTATTTTATGTTTATTATCTTTTTATGTTATTTTATGTTTTATTAATTTATTTTATGTTTGCTGTTCTATTATTTTATTCTATTGTTGACGTTACAACGTTAAGTACATCTCTATTTTTGCGCGTTAATTTCAGGTTCTTTGCTATTTTAGCCATTAACCCTTTTACTTGCACATTACGGTAAAACGGGAAGATACGCTGTCATGAAGAAATAAACTTGTCGAAAATCTACGCATGTGTACGAACCACAAAATGCTACCGTGTATAAATTTAACTTTTACAACCTGTTTTACTTCTCCACTGATAATTATGCGAAACAGTTAACGTCCCATCAAATTGAATTTTATTACACTTATAACCGTAAGAATTAAACCGCTGCAAGCGTATAGCACGACGAACGGAAACAAACGTGTTATCCAGCGTGCTTTTCGAACGAATGACACGAAAATTATGATTTCGACAATTGGAGAAGTATGGTTTTACCAAAAAGGATATCATTATACAGATAATCAGAATTTTTAGAAATTTTGTTGTTAAAAGATGTTAAAAGTATAACAAGCGATACCAGAGTAAGACTGTTCATAATACTCTATCTTTTAAAAACGAAGTATATGTTTGTCCTGAAGTATCAACAAAAACATTTGCAAGAAATTGGTAGAATCAGGAAAAACAGACGTAAACCGCGATGTAAATTTATTTATAAATTATTAAATCATTTATATTTTATGAATAATTTTGTAAATATTTATGTACATTTTAGTATTATTATGTATATTCCATTACATAAATTTGAAATAATTTATAAATTAATTATTTCGTAAACTTTTGGTAGAGCACCCTTTTACCTGCGCGAACGGCAACGACGCTTATAATCCCAGCGGAAAATCACACTAGAGCACTCAGAGTATGCTGTCAGCATATACAATTCCTTTTCCTGAAAATGTCGATTCTATTAAAAACCACCACACCGTCGAATTAGCTTATACAGGTATTACAGGAAGCAGCATCACAAATCCCAGTCGAAGAATAACCGGCATTAAACAGAGTGCTTCGTTATATTTTTGTATAAGCTAGCACACAGTTCACCGGCGGAACGTGCACGTGAAATGAACAACAGTGCCTGGTGGCAGCAGAAACTGGTAGTGGTGGTAATAACAGGAATACCATCAGTCTACTAATCATACTGCCGGTTTGGCAAGTATCTACGTATTCCCGTTTTCATAGGTGACCTTAAAGGAACCAGCTCCTGTGCACTCGTTGAGACATTCTGGAGAAAAAGGGATAATTACGATCAGGATACCGGGGACAACGTTGGCGTATACAAAACACTCGACATTGATAATTTTGTGAATAACATCCAGGATGAAAAGTATATATCGAATAGTACGATTTGACAACGCATTTGAGCAGAAAATTCACCAAAAAGCCCCATAGAAGAATACTGTTACGTAATGCTGACACATCGGTCAGGTGTGGTATGGACATCAGTGATTTATAATTTAAAGGTTCTGCACTTTTGATAACCATCATAAATTATGGATAATTTGATAGTGCCCTCCTGTATCGTTTGGCATCATTATAGTTCACTTTCGCTAATGGAATTTTACGTACATGCATTGGTTTTGGTATACAATATATCACTGTAGGCGAAGAAAAATAGATAGATAATTTAATTTTTAACAATATTGTGTTTCATGTATAGAAAATGTATCGCGTGGATGTGAGCGCAACGTGCAAGCGTATTGGATCGTGAATTATATGCATAATATGGTGCTGGATTGCACATTAAATTTTCAGCAGACTAGTAATGCACTGTCCTGGATATGTGTTACTGGGAATAACTTTGTGCAGTTCTGTACCCGCATCAAACGTATGTGTAAAACACTAAATTATGCATAAGCGTCTGACCGAATTGTGTTAGAATTTTCTGTGTTCCGCGCTGGCTAGTTAAATCTTTAAGTAAGTACATATTTGACATTGTATAGTTACAATAAAAATACAATACTCAAAGTAGATATTGGTACAAAGTACATATTGACTGGTATGCAATTAAAACCTGGCGGCTTTCTGAAAACGATGAAAAATTCCCAAAAAAATAAATATTTACTGTAAGTAACTCGAGACGCAAAATGGGCGGGGCTAACGCAGTGAGAAAAGTGTTAATTTGATTATATGCTGATACTACTGATAGCTCAGCTTTACTATAACAGCATCATTTGCAAATTAAGAAAAACGTGGGATGGGTTTAAATTTGTTTCGTTTAATATGCACGATTCGGAAATCTTCGATCGTATTCAACAAATTACTAATTTATTACATATTGCTTCCCAAATCGATGGCAATTATTTTACGGTATACTTCCGCGTAGCGCCAGTGTTGGAAAGTATGTTCTAAATACTTCTACTGTTACAAGGTAATGCATGTGGCAAGATTATAAACAGTTCGTTACGTAATTAAAATTTAATTATACATGTAATATTAAAAAATAAAAAATAAATAATAATTTTTAAAAAAATAATTAAAATTAGTATTCTGAAATAGAGAATTTTGATTAAATTTAATAAAATAATACAAAAGTCCATTAATATTATCTTCGTAATTTACGGGAAAAGAACAGACGCATTTTTTGCACCACAATTTTATTAAAATGAAGTTGGCGTAATTTCGGCGCCATGTTATATACTGTAACTATCAGTCATCCAGAGAAAACACCAACATTTGGCTCACCCACGTCACGTTTATTTAAAGCAAAAACAACGAATATACTAGACCGTCTAGTCTAGACGTGGTCTGTTTCAGAACTAATTAGCCTACTTTATGGATGATAAAAATTACGCAGCTGATGTTGTCGGCGGGTGAGATAAGCTGCATAGCGCAGACTGGGCAGGATCACTCGGTGGTTTTTCCCGTTTCTCTCATTCTCCACCACGGTTAAGCGCTCAATTAGGCGTGCCAGCTCGTCCTTGGATAATCGCTTATCTGCGGAAGAACCGGAATAAAAATCATAATTAAAATAAAAATTATAAGAAAAATCACAAACGAATACCACATGTACATATTAAAAATAAATCAATACACAGGACGTAAAAGCTCATTTAAATTATACACATACGTTTGTAACAATGACTCCCGCAGCCCACATTTCTGCTAATTTATTATATTTCTCATTTCACATTTTTTTCTGTTTGTTGTTTCTTAAATTTGATTTTTTATCATTTTTCCGATTGCATAAAATTATATGCTACAGAAAATATGTTTCTGTGTTATGCAGGTTATAATAATAAAATACAAAAAATTTACAAAGTCAATAATAAATTGTAATAAATCATCAAGTCGCTTACTCTTGCTTCGGAACGAGCAAATCAGCCCGCTCTTGACCGGCTCCGCTTCACCATCCGAATCGCTGACACACCGCTGACCAAGGGCTACAGGGTGACCTTTGTCGACAGCGGCCAACTGGCGCACTTCCGGCGGTGGTTTGCAGTGAGTGGAATGGGCGCCGGCGGGAATCGGTCGTATGGCTTTACCGATGGTCGACACGAAATGCTCGAAACGGGACGATTCTGTAGATCACGGCAATACTGTGCATAATGTACCAGTACCACGTAGGTATTACTTTGCAGTGTGACTGTAATAATCAGCACTATAATATCAATAAAGTAATAACTTTATTGATTTATAAAATACTTTATAAAAGTAATAGTTTTATTGATTTTCGTTCTTTTAGCATTAGAATACACAACAAAAGAAACTTTCTATAAAACGCTAAATATAAAGTAATGATAATAAGATATAAAAGTAGCACTTTTATTGATTTTCGTTCTTTTATCATTTGAATACATAAAACAAGAAACTTCTTTCATACAACGCTAAATATAAAATAATGATAATAAGATATAAAAGTAACACTTGTACTGATTTTCGTTCTTTTATCATTATAATACATAAAAACAGCAGTTTTTATATAAAACGCTTAATATAAAATAGCGATAACAAGAGCAAAAAGAAAACGGTAATTTTTCTAACTTTTTAACGCACAAAATATGAGCATATGATGTATGTACAGTACATCTGATATAATTTTATATCTGGAGTACCTGGATAACTTTGTACAGTGGCCAGATCCGCTACCGACGATGCTGAAGTGCCGCACTGGCGTTCCGCCGGCAGTTGGGGATTCTTGACTGCAGTATCGTTGGATGCCTTACTGGATTTCTTACCGAATTTCATGGCTGATACTTGGTGATCTCCCGCTTTGCGGACATTGGCTTGCGTCAAATTGACCGTAGGATATTGCAACACATTTTTCTTGACATTTCAGTGACGGATATTACATGGGTATTTTGTGCAATTTTTGTACGCGTTGGTCAGAAAGATAATTTTGATGTTTTGGGATTTTTAAAGCCGGCAAGATCACCTTGCCACATTGTTGTGAAGAGGTCAAATTTATCACGATTAAGTAACCTAGAAACACTGTGTGGATCAACAGATAACAGGGGCAATCGGTTTTGAGTCTTTCGATGTCAAACTGAATAACGAACAAAATAATAATTATTTAGAATATTAAAATTATAGTACTATTAAAACAATAAAACAATCGTAACGTTGCTATTTTTTTATTATCTCAACTTTTTTAAACTTATTTTTATTTATTTTTATTATATTTATTTTTATTACTTCACGTGCTAACACGGGAATCAACGAGAAAGCATTATTAAAATAAAAATTTAAATATTAAGAATGATATAATCAGAAATCAAAAAAAGAGAGTGAAACGTCGAAATAAAATCAAATATGATTTATGTATTTATATTGGTATTTTTATTATACAAAAAACACGAGAGACAACGAAACACCAACCAGAACACTTTAATAAGAAAACAATATAAGCGTGTTGATTTTTGATTAGTATACCGTGGAAATGCGCCAAGTAAAAACCAAAAAACACAACATAACATGACATATGAATCACTAGCCACAACACCAATCAAGAAATAAATCTGTGCCAAATTTCTTTGGGGTTCGACGCGAAGCATTCTGCAGCAAAATGTGTTCCTATTAATATTCAATCATCGACTAGTTAAAGTGGATAAAAAAAACACGTCCAAATGATGGAACGAAATAACCAGCAAAAAAAGAGAGATTATTTCGAAGGGAAATAGAGCCTGTTTTCGAGTCCGGATAAAACGCAGGAAAAGCGGAGATGTGCTCATCGGTTGGAGCTGCCGATGATGGACAGGATGTAGATGAACATGTTGACCACTACAACAAAACACCGTTCAGCAATTTAAACAGCGTACACCACAAAAATCAGTTAAAATATTACAACGTTTTAGTGAATCGGTTTTTATAGGAAAAACTAATAAAGAAAATAAATCACAAAAATAAAGTAAAGTAAAAAATATAATAAAGAAAATTTGTCAAAAAAAAGTAAAGAAAATACATAAAAAAACGAAGTAAAATCTAATTACGAAAATTTCATACAAAATAAAGTAAAATAACAACAATATTATTCAGACACTATAATTATCACAAACAATGAAGTACAAATATATATTTAAGAAAAATCTCTCAACATATCAAAAGTCGAAATTTTAACAGTAACAGGACAGCCAGTTAACTCTCGTCAAGTGCTTCTAAGAAAACATATAACAAAAAAATAAAATAACACGAATTTTGAAAGATTCTCGAATCCCGACCACACTGGAACACAGGACAGTGTGAAAACCGACAGTCAAAAGGAAACCACTTGACCTTGATAAAGTTTATCGCGCTTATGCCGTGATTAAATGATCGTAAAGATTCAGCATGCTTACCGTCCAGATAGAGGTTCAGTGCCGCGAAAATGTACTCCTCGGGTGAGATGGAGTATTTATGATTACCGCCCAGCATCAGCTGGGTATCGAACACCAGATACTGCAAAAAAAAGTATTCAGTTCCCTTGCATACATGGAAGAACAAAAAAAACACGGCTTCCTAACTTTCACTTTTTTTCTCAAAATGGCAGCCTCAAATAGATATAAGAATTAAACATTTCTCGTGGAGTAACCGATGAAATCATCGGTTTTCAGTACATAAAGTATTTCGCTTGCTTTTTCAAACCATAACCAGGTAACTGAAACAAACATCAGATTTAGTAATAAAATTTCTTTGAATTATTTTAACAAATATTTTATTCTGAATACTTTAAAACAATTTAATATAACTGACGTAATTAATTATTAATTTCAAATCTTTATGGCAGTCATTCAAACGCTATTCTAGACGGAGGTATCAAGGTGAAAAAATATTCCCGTAAATTCCTCAACCGTCTCAACACCGACTTACGAATCCAAAGAGCAGCGCTCCCAACGACGAATACACAATGTTGAGGACCTTGCCGCCGCGGGCGCCGGTAATCCCCGCAATGATCCCAAAGAGCACAAACACCACCAGCATGACCAGCAGCATCCCGCCCATGGTGGTGAAGTCATACTTGGTCTGCATGGCGAACAGGGTCAGGGCCAGACACACGGCGCCGGTGATGCCCACGGCCAACAACACCTCGTTAACGTTGTAGTAACTGTTATCCCAAATCAAACGAAAAAACGGTTATTAGTCAATATGAAGAGGATACTCTGTTACAGCAACATACAGGTGTACAACAGCAGACTCAAATGTCGATATTTAGCTGTACAGAACGTACTTTAATCGGCAAAAAACACAAAAAATGAGACATGTTTTTTAAATTTTTGCCGATTATGTAGAATATTTTGAGTGCAATTGTAATTTTTAATTAAAATTTCAAATATGCAGAATCGTCGAACTTGTCAGATTGTAAGAGCAGTAAACTTTAGTCTAGTATATCTGTAATATTGAAATCGGCTGGTTTCGGCTTATGCTTGCCTTCGGTTTGAGAAGTTATTAGATAAAATGCATCAGTTAAACACAACAGAAATTCGATGTGCACGCTGTTCAAAGCCAAGGAAACAATAAATCGATCTGCGCAAAACTGATGCATACCTGGCAATGGAGCCCAACATCCATGATTCACACAGTGTCTGAAATTAAAACAAAAATAAATACATATAAAAATACATATAAAAATAAATACATATAAAAATACATATAAAATAAATATAAAACAAATTTAAATTAAATTAGTATGTTGCGCTGATGACGATTTACAGGATTTATGATTTACCATAAACCAGAAATAACATTTTTACAGAAACTTTACATACATAAACAAAACTTCAGATGTGTGAACTTCAATAATCATTCCGAAAAATCTAATATGTCTGTGTGCAAAGCGCTTCACTTACAAACAGTCCCAAGATGATGAAATTCCATGGCGCTTTCCGACGCATATTCTCGCAGCATGCCAGGACCAGAATCAGGACAAACGTCGTCACCCTACACCGCCGTACAACCGACACTGTAAACTACCCGAAAAATGTAAAAAATACAAAAAGATTACATGGCGGCGATCATCATTCCCTGGTTCCTGCGGGAGAACATGGCGACATCTTCCCTGTAAAGAGAACAAATGCTTAAACCGGAATGAGCTTACGTCGGACGAGACGTACTGGTAGATAAAGAGGGCGATAAACCCCACTGTAACGATCAACTGCGCCGATAGAATGGAGTACACCTTCCGGATGAAGCCTGAAAAATCGTCAAAAAAATGATTTAGTAAATTGATTCTGGTGTCAAGGCCATAATTAGGTTGGCTGAATTGTCCAATAATTTGTGTAATAATTTAGGAATTTTGTAGATGATATACTATTTTGTTATTTTAATTTTTCTATAATTAACTGTTTAATTTGTATAATAAATAATTTAAATTAAATAAATGATAAATCTGAAAGCTCTGATGGGAAACAAATTGGCACACAACATTAACAATTAATACAGAAAAAACACGCTTTTAAATTATGATGATAATAATTTATAATTAGTATCAATTTGATTTTGTCTTATGAATTTATGATTATCGTACCCAGACGGATGGATTTGTCGGAGAACTGGAACTCTCCAAATCCATTTCCCAGCTCCGCGTTATCATCATACTTGTATGAGGACATGATGGAATGTTTTCAGATGAGACTGAGCGCCTGAAAATGTACACGTAAGAACACTCAAGCATCCATATTGCCAGCTGGTACGGTCTGTACCCTACCCAAGGACTGCTATAATCCGTACTTAATCAAGAGGACTTTCTCCCCTTCCACAAAACACCGATCCCCGACAGATTTCCCCAAAGATAAGACGGAAAGACGAATGTAATAACAATAAACCAAGTGGAACTGGCTGATTGTGAACAAAACAATGGATTATCTGCCAGACTAATTGTGAAGTATAGTGCGAATGTGGGCCTTCAGGCAAGGTGTGGAAATAGAACGAAAAATGGAAAAGTGGTCATAGCTTCCGCCGATGACGTCAGATGAAGATAAAAGCTGCCGATAACCGCCCGCTTCGGCAGGGGACGCTATGGGAAGCGCAATAAGTTTCTGAAAACGCGGAAGTCAGGGAAAGTGAAAAGTCAGGGCACCGAGAACGAATTTTAAAGCAATTGGAAACTATAATAACAAATCTACAAGCTAGCTCCTACAATAACAACCGGTACATTATTAATTTTACCATAAATGCAACGATTTTTGATACTTATTTTTGAAATTGATTTTCATTCACGACGGAAGGAGCGGCAGACGCTATTCGACTCAGACCGAGTCGAACACTGTGCAGGGCTGAGCAACACCACGATTCCGAGTCGGAGCCGGATCTCGAGTCGTGATGTAACGCGACGCACATGCGACGAGCGTTCATCGGCACTTGCCTATAAAAACCATCTGCCAGTTGCACCTCATTTTTCAGCGTCCTTGCTTTCCAGCGTCTGAGGATCTATTCTAAACTTTCTCGTGATTTTCCCCAACAAAAAGGTGACTCCCCGATTGTTTCTTAGCAATATTTTAACAAGAAATTTAACCTTGGGTTTCTTTCCCTTTGTCTAGCTACCGTTTTAGTCATTGCCAAGGCTCATTTCCCCG
>JAQGAU010000385.1:0-29372 GCA_034698045.1 Paramacrobiotus richtersi
AATTCCACTCTTACTGACTGTTGACTTCATGTGCCGCCAAAATTTGCGTGGATTATTTCGAAACGAATGTGAAATATTGACAATGTGGTTTCTTTCGAAATTTTTAACAAGATTTTCAGCATTTCTAGCAGCAGATTTCCATTCATGTTTTTAAAACGCTTGATAACGACTGGTCTGACGCCGAGCGATAGCGCCTGAACGCAGCATCTCTGCTGCGAAGCGCTTTCTTCAAAGACACACGGTATTTTATTCGACCTGGCTGAATTTTAACACTACGATATTCGAAAGAAGTGTAGGCAGCGTGAAAAGAAGTGTAGGCAGCGTGAAGAAGTGTAGGCAGCGTGAAGCTGTGGTCTGTGGTCTTCTTCAAATATTCTCGCAGGGCTGTACAAAATCAATATGCATGCGAGATAGTAGTTTGAACAACATGCTTAAACATTTTTATTCTGAGGTTGGACCTACTAGTATCTGCTTTTCCATTATTTTATAAATACCGAGCGTGCGCTTCATTCAACGAAAGCTGCACCGGATTGGTTTTGATTGTCCTCGGTGTTTAAGGGTAAAATAAAGCTAACTCGCTAAGATCGCACTCTCCAGCAGCAGAGCAAAGAAGAGCCAGTTATACGGCGGAAACCAAAGCATCTAAAGCTAAGAAGAAAGGTCACGTCTTTTGACTCTTGTCGGTGCTGTTTTACAGCAAGTTAGATCTCCTTTAATACCAAACCTTTCAGCAGTTCCCTAATCAGCGGGCAGGCTGCATTAACACTGATTCACAATTAACGCAAGCCAAGGTTTAGGTTACTTACTTCACAAAAGCTCTTTGAATCCGCTGAAACTTTTGGCTAAGCGCAAGGATACTACCGATCTGCAAAACGCTTACAGTAAACGGTCGTGCGGATAGTGAAATGCTTAATTTCACAATTTTCACATACATGTGTAGTTTTCAAATGCATGTACAGTAAAGAACATAGTCTCTAAAAAAAATTTCACATTATGCAGACATGATTTCTTGTTTTAAGTTCTATTTAGAATTGACATGTTTCCTTGTTTCCAGATTTCTGATCACTCACGCTTGCGTACACACGCGCAGGAAAGTGCAGATTATAACATTAAGAAGACATCTGTGTCACATTTTCTACCCTACTCCCTGTCAGTACTTGTATGGCATTGGTAAAGCTGCAGTAGGATATGCAGTTTCACTAACAATCTGTACAACAAGGAAAAGATAAATATACCAGTTATATACCACAGAGCGTAGCATAGCCTTAGTAGTGTGGCATTACGGACCATGGATAGTAAGCAGGAGGTGACCATCATCCACTCATTCCACTGCAAGTACGTGCAGTTTTGCAGAGGTTTTAACAAGGGAATGCTGGAATTAGCGTTCTCCGTCGCATTAATGTTGTACGGCAAGATTAAAATTGCACGACTAATGTAAGTGACTAGGACTGTCTCATCAGATATTTTTCGCAAGGGTAAAGAAAAGTGGGAAGATTCCGATTCGAACGTCATTTGCATGAAATTGAACGCACCGTTGACTAAACGTCTGCAAGATATTTCCAGAATTGTCTTTATTATTGGTATGTGTATTGAATTTCTCGCTATGGCAGGTGACAAAAAGCGGGGGCGTTATATTGTATAGTTTCATCTCATGTGATTATGTAATCCGGCCTGAACAGGCACTTGCCCTTTGGGTCGCTGAGTTTCATGATCGTTATTCTCATGCAAATCCAGAACCATAAGCGCCAGTGCTAGTTTTGACTGAGCCTGAATGATGCCGGTAAATCTTTCCGAGAAACTCTCCGAAAAACCATTCCGAGATGCAAACAAAAAGAAAGGGTTGTGCATGATTCAATACGTGCATACACTGGTGGTCCACAGAAATTCTTCCAGCCAACTCTCCACGTTTTTTCGAATCAGCGGACATAATTTTGATTATTTGAATGTTTAGTATGATAGCAGTGTTACAGACCATCATTTTTAAGGAGTTTGTGACCAGCGCAAAGAATTTTCCTATGGAGGGGAATTTTTGTAGTCCGTACCCTGCCTGGTGTGCGCACAAGTTGTCAATATGTAGAGCGCTGTAATCGTGCACGCTTCCCAGCAGTTAATTCCCATACGAATTCCGGTCAAACGTACTGTGCGGTACGATCGACGCTTCTGTTTTGTCCTGCCTCGGGTCGAACGTTCGGTAATCGAGCAAAGTTTTTAATTGTATCGTTGTTCGTAATACATGCGATTCCTTGGTAACACTGTGGTACAGAGAATTCAAAGACAAAATTTTTATCTTTAAGTTTATTACTTCAGTTTTGACATTTTCCGAAAAATGCTGTGCGAAGCCGGAAAAACAAATATTGGATAAAACATCACGTGACACGGTTTTAGACTACAGTGCGTTTACTGGTCGGCTTTTGGAAAATGTTTGCGGTTGGTTGGATTTCTGCGTCCTGGGGTCCACGATATAGATCTTTAATTGATACTGTACAGTGCTTTACATGTCCTCGAAAATATATCTCGACACAGGTACAATATCGCTGCCTCAAGCGCCACCGTACACTTCAGGGCCACCGTACATTTGAGCTGCGATTGTTAATTCCGCCTTAATCTAATTTGCTTACGGAACGCAATGTCATGTACGGTGACCATAACAAAATTTGTTTTCGGGTCAAAATACGCTCTGGTTGCACAACATGGATCCAACGGACCGGAAGCCGATCATTCTCACTAATTAAACCCTATAATCAACTTTTCTGAGTGACGGATATACATATATAAAAGAATACTGGAAGAAGCAGTACTTACTGCATTCGAACATTTGTTTGTGGTTTTCGTGGTTCTTGTTTTTCTTGTAATTAAGGGCAAGTTCCCAGTGGTTGGGTCGATTTGCGGCAGAATTTGCTGCATCAACACGTCACAATTTCAAACTGCCTAATCAACATCACTAGATGCAGAAATGAATGTTCTAAAACATACCTGAATCAGTTTATTTTTAATTATTGAACTTCAGTTACAACATCACTTTAAAGTCAAAAATTTGAAGTTGAATTATTGCGACATTCACTGAAGCAAAAAATTTTACTGACATGCTATCATGTCCGTAATGTTAAGACAACCTTATCGCACATACGAATTTCCCAAATACGTCCATTCAAAAAAGTTAAAAATCAAAAACTATGCAGGGGGACAGTGGGGGGACAGCCCTAACCGTGTTTTGCCTGCTGTAGCCGTTGTTACGATCATATCGCGATTTCCTATGTGCGATAAAGGCATCATGGGAAGTGAATTATTTAGAAAGTTTTTACTTATTTTTCCTATATGGTGGTGAATTGTTATAAAATCAAACGTGATTTCACACGGCACGTTCTCAAAGTTGGAGCAAAATGACGGCTGCAGTGCCGCTACGAAGACGGTACAGCTGGCGCCATATGTAAGAAGCGGCGGCCCGGCTGTTTCACTCGTAGGAGAGAGGCAGCCATCGCAGCTGCATGACCGCACTCGCCCGCTTGTTGCTCTCTTCCTTACTGGCTGGAGTCGCTGGACAAAGCAAGTATGCCGGCTGTGCTACATATATAGTAGCGAAAACAAAAGCAACGCAACCAGATATAATTATATCTGTTGATGACACTGTCCCCTCTGACCACACCTTACATTTAATTCTGCCACTTTTTTAAAAAAAATAATAGCAATATGCGGTAAACGTGTTTCTGTAGAGGGAAGTTTTTTCTATACGATAGGATACAAATTGTTTCTTGATTTTTCACTGGGAACTTGGCCTTAAGAAGAATACCCGCTATTGGTCATCTTTGGTGCAGGTGCCAGGATGATACCGTTTTATGGAGTTTTAATATTCGTTGCTCCACTGGCATATGGTATGTGCATATCGGATAAAAACAAGTGCCGCAATCAACAGCACTGGTGAGTGATTATCACGGTTCTTTGCAGGCGATACAGGCAGCACCGCTTACGATACAGGCAGCGGGAGCGCCACAAATGGTCAAGTTGAGCTGGGATATCAGTCCATTTCTTCTATAGACAGCGATATCCCACAAGCAATCGCCCAATCCCATAACACGGCTTCTGGTACGTCAATCTCCCTTTCCGGCAGCAGTAACACCAATTTCAACCTCGATCCAGTGGATGCCGTCACTTATCCAACCTATACCGGATACAATGGCGCAAACTCCAACGGCAATGCAATAACCGGCACACTGCAGAATAACGACCAGAGCCATTCAAACTCAAGCGGACAACTGCACTGTAGCATCGGCCAAGCCCATACTACCGGCAACGGAACGGGCGTATCGGTTTCTAACTCTGGAAATGCTGGTTTTAGCAGGACTGAATACACAACCAGATCGCCTTACACGACCTGTTACAGTAATATTATTACTGTAATTATCCTTGCTTTATGACTTCGTACTGTAGCTGCGTGTGTATACCGACTCAATATCCATATTATACGACTTATCCTTATAATCCTACGCCTCCGCCGGTCACTGCAGTTCCGTTTGTGGAAACGGAAGGTCCGCAGAGAAAGGTTGCTCCGCACGCTGACAATAGGCAAAGAAAACCGGTCCAGCAAGCGGAAAGCAAACAAAGGAAAACGGCGGTACAGGAAAGGACCAGGGGCAAAACTGGAGAAGGCAAAGTACGGGCGCAATCCGAAGCACAAGGAAAGCCGCAACGAAAACTGGCTCAGCAGACTGGAGCGACAGGAACGCAAGTTGTCCGTCACCGAGCTTGAGGATGTCTCGACCCAAATGATCGGACCTATCTGTGTAATTATTGCCCGCCATCTGCAATAAACGACAACGTATGATTCTATTGCAGATGGCAACCTAATTGTATGTGGGTAACTTATTGATAATTGATAAACTTCGGTTAAACGATTTGCGCACGAAATGCGCGCGATGTTTTCATTACTATCTATACGGTACTATACGGTACGAAATCCGCCGGAAACAGCGCATTGATGTCACCGCGAAACGGAGCATTGGAAAGACAACCCTGGCGATGAGAGTAAAAGATCTTTTTACCAGCATCATGAAGTGCACGGAAAATGTTTTGGAGTGTGGCACAATTAGAACATTCTTGTGTCGTGTCAATTCTAACAATCTGCTGCGTTAAAACGCTACTGAATTTGTTTTGTACTGCCTTTGATGACCAGACTGCGAGTGCCACGGGTTTGTCTGCTCTTGAATAAACTAAATCTGCGGGAAAATATGTAATTCTCTCGCACAGGATATTACAGTGATCCGATAAAGCGATATCTGCTTGCTGCCTGCGCATTGAATTTGTGTCCAAAATTTTGCTGGTGGTTCGATCGGGTTTATTCGGTCTTCAAACCACGTCAGCAGCTTAAACTTGTAGAATACGTATGCCAGCAGCATACTCCTCAGTAACTCCTGTATGACTCGTGAAGGTATCTCGTGGTCTCGTAGTCGTGGAGACTCCATCTAGCGTTCTTTTCGTAAAAACCACGATGCTGCAGGTGCGCATTAATCTGGTTTACACTCGACGAGACTGAGTACATACATCCACTGATACAGTAGAACCGAATCTTTAATTTATTTTTAAGAACAGTCTCCCAGCAGTCGCGTAAAATTTTGCATTCACAAGTATGCGTAGCGAAACTGCCAAGTGCGTTGTGTTTCTTGGCAAACTCCTACCTTAGCCCTGGTAACGCAACACGGACTAAGTCATTACCGGGTCACCGGTAGCGTGCTTTTAGGGATTCTCCGCGGTGTTTTAAGGTAAAATTATGTAGTAATTGCCCATCAAAGCCGCACTCTCCTGTAATACGAAGAACAGCCAATCAGAAAATGGCAGCCAACTCATTCGAAACGCGGTGTGTGAATTACTCGTTAAAGTACAGAAACCATTGCTCAGATACTTTAACCCGGCACAGTAATTCATTCATGCCTTATTTAGCTCGCTTCCGCGGCAAACACCATTTTTGCTTGGCCACGCGCCCTAGTCTGCTGTCATTCTGTTCTCTGTACGGCATTGGTTCTGTTATGTATAGCTGTTTCCGGAAATCCAGCGCCGATTTCGACGTTCCACTCGCGGGGGATAAACGCAGGTACGAGCTGACCATGCGGGAAGCCCGGTGTCCGACAGAGATCACCGCAGGACGTTGGTGGGGTAGCACTAGGGCCTTTACTGCAACGAAGTGGCTACGCGCGAGATGATCTCTGGCGCGCAGTGGTTGTGTCAGGTTTTCACAGCGTGCGATAGCTGCCGCGCGTAGCCGATTCACTACGCGCGAGAGACTGTCTCGCGCGTAGAACTGACCTGACTGCAACGTTACCTTCTACATGGGGGGATATCGATATTCCGGTGCCTTAACTAATTACCGCTTAAAACAGAGTGACTGTGGTATACAACAGTTACCGGAATGCCTATGGCATTGGGAAGGTCTTGTGCTCTGGCCAGTGCGGTGAGGCAGCGGCATTGAAAGTCTTCTAACCTTAAACCACACCGTTCTATAATCCTGGAATACGATATTTGATAGGTCGCATTAAGCTTTATTTGCAATCACATGTAGTGCATGCCAAGGTCAAAGTCGTTCGTTTCGGGAACCTCGACAAATCCTGTTACAGCTATCAGCTAAACTGATTTTATCGCTCCGCCGATATAGACGTGGAAAGGTCACATAGACAATGGAGTTTGTCACGCTATGGCTATGCAGACCTCATTATTCGATTTACGCTTCAGCTAACGATTGGTATGTTTTTTGCTTTCCATATTTCTGGAACACATATCATGACAAAGCGCAGTAGGGTCAGCGATTGATTTGAACATTAAGAAAGACCTCGGAAGTCATATGATGTCACGCATTTTCCAGTCAGTTCAATGTGGTCATGCATTACGTGTTGACGGGGTGTTACAGGACATTCAAGAGCTGAAGCAGATGCCGGAAGCATCCAAGCTGCAAGAGTCAGGTAGTGTTGCCTGTCACGTACAGACAATCTGTGCAATGAGAACAGCCACTGGCCCGAACAGGTAACAATCTTACAGGTATTGTTTTGTATAAAAAAAATGGTAAAAGGTTGTTTTTAAGGACGGGTGAGAGTAGGTCAACTTGTTTTTTGTTCCAGCATTTGAGCATGGAGATTATGCGCGGAAACGTCGGTTTTATCTTAGCTACTGTTCCCTCGTGTGCCAATTGGATAAAGTTTTCATTTGATTTGGAATGATTATTGTGTCTATCTTTGTTGCGGGCTTTTGCCAGAGAAAAAATTAACGATCTCACCCGGATATGAGCTGCACATCCTATCTGTTCCCGTGTACCGGTAAAGCACGATCTTTTTCATTAAATTTAGGTGGGTTACGTGCACGTTACGTCAGTAATTCTGCGCATTAGCGTACAGGATGTCGACATTCGACTTTATGCTGTCCACAATTAGGTGTATTTAGAAGCATTCACAGTGAGTGTTCTGAATGGCAGGTTTCGTACACTGCGTTGCAGCAGCAATCTTATCCATATAATTGATATAAATACCACAGGTACGCATATCGTTGCCTCCAGGGCCACCGTTTTCGTCAGGGTGACATATTTCCACGGTTAATCTAATTTGCTTACGGAACGAAATATGTCGCGAACAGTAACTACATAAACACATAACACAGTTTGTTTCAGGGTCAAAATACGTTCTGGTTGCGCAAGATGGATCCAACGGACCGGAAGCCGATCTTTCTCAATAATTATATCCTTCTAATCGAATTTTCCGAGTAACACGATATAAAAAAGACCAAACGTGAAGAAGCTGTAATGCATTCGAACATTTATTTGTGTATTCGTGTAGCTCTTGTACTCAAAAATTAGCGTATATTCTTATTTCTTAGATTGGCTACAGCTTATTTTCTGTTGACGGTGCCATGATAATACAAATTTATGGATTTCTGGTATTCGTCGCGCCCCTGGCATATGGTACGCTCTTTATGATTATGATGCAAAAGTACCGCAGTTAACAAACAACCGACACTGGCGCTTGACCGTAACGATTGTTTACAGGCGATACAGGCAGCACCGCTTACGGTTCAGGCAGCGGGAGCGCCACCAATGGTCAGGTTCAACTGGGATATCAGTCCGTTTCTTCCATGGATAGCGATATCCCACAAGCAACCGCCCAATCCCAGAACACGGCTTCTGGCACGTCAATCTCCATTTACGGTGGCAGTAACACCAATTTAAACCTCGATCCAGTGGATGCCGTCACTTATCCAACCTATTACGGAAACAATTACGCTAACTCAAACGGCAACGCAATAACCGGCATATTGCAGAACAACGACCAGAGCCATTCAAACACCACCGGACAGCAACACCTCAGTAGCGGCCAGTCCCACACGACCGGTAATGGAACGGGCGTGTCGGTTTCCAACTATGGAAGTGCTAGTCTTAGAAGGGCTGAATACACGACCAGATCGCCTTACACGACCTGTTACACAGTAATTACTGTAACTATCCTTGCTCTATGACTTCGTACTGTAGCGGCGTGTGTCCGACTTATGCATATTACACTACTTATCCATATCCTTCGCCTTCACCGGTCACTGCAATTCCGCGTTTGTGGAATCGAAAGGTCGGGATAGAAAGGTTGCCCAGCACGCGGACAGTTGGCAAAGACAACCGGTCCAACATGCGGAAAGCAAACAAAGGAAAACGGCGACACATGAAAAAACCAGGGGTAAGAATGAGGAACGCAAGGTACCGGCGCCATCCAGAGCACATGGGAAGACGCAGCCGAAGCTAGCTCAGCGTGACGGAGAGGCAGGAAAGCCAGTTGTCCGTCAACGCGCTTAAAGACGCATTTCGATTAACTGGTCCGATTAACGATTACCTTGTGTCATTACGGCAAAATACGAGTAACGGAAATTTTTCGCAATGCAACTTTGCTACAAGTGGCTTTTATATATAACAGTATGAACCGGTGTGAGTAATTTATTATTTTTAAATTTTGTTGCACGGTAACAAAATTAATGGACTTCGGTTAAGCAAGTTGTTGGTAAACTGAAAGTCTCTACTGTAGTTGTGGAAACAAAATAATGTTCTTCTTCAAATATTCTCGCAGGGCTCTACAAAATCAATACTATTTTATACTTAATATCATCAGAGACAGCGGCGCTTGAACAACATCCTTACGCGCTTTCCTTCCGAATGTGGACGCACCCACTAGTTTGTATCTGGTATTTCGAAGTGCTGCTGATATTCTCAAAATATTAAGCATCATCAAGAACTTACTATACTACACTTTAGATATAGTAAGTTTTTGGCATCATACATCATATGGCTTCATACGACGAGCGCTGCACCGGCTTGTTTTTTACTATCCGCGGTGTTTAAGGATAAAACAGAGATCACTCACGGAAATTGCACTTTCCAGCAGAGCGAAGAACAGCCAGTTGTAGACCGACAACCAAATAATCTAAAACCGGACTACGGCTAAGATGGGAAGGTCAAGTCTTGTGACTCTGGTCAGTGCTGTTTTAGTGAAACCTGTGAGGTCTTCTAACCTTTTGTCAAAAAACCCGGTGATTCGTGTCAGTCAAATACAGTCGGAACGGCGCAGCAATTGCGGTTTCTGAACAGTTATGTTCTGTTAAACTTATCAAATTTCCTCTTCAAGTGATGCTGCGCATCCTCAGATAGAATGTCAAAATTTCTAACTGTGTAGTTGTAATTATGTATAAACATCTTCACATATCATAGTCATTGTCTGTGCGGTACATTCCCAGGCATTTACGGATAGGTTATGGCAGTTTCCCCATACATGCAGTGCTGTAGATATGCGTAGCTGAAATAAGCGACACAGGTCTACCGTTGCCTCAAGGGCCACCGCGTACTTCAAGGTTATGTACACCGTACGTGGTATATGTCTATTTTCGCTGTTAATCTGATCTGCTTACGGAACGAAAATTAATGTCGTGGACGGTGAACATTATAAAGTCTGTTTCCGGGTCAAAATTCGTTTTGATTACACAAGGGGGATCCAACGGACCCGAAGCCAATCTTTCTCAGTTATGATGCCTTAATTAGCTTTTCTGAGTAACTGGTATAAAAACGACAACTAGAAGACAGACACAGTACTGCATTCTAACATTAAATTTTGTTTGAGTTGTGACAGATTGTTATCAACTGACAGATACTCGCATTGGCTGTTGCCTGTTGTTCATCCTTGCAGAAGGTGTCACGATGATCCAGATTTATGGGTTTGTAATCTACATTGTGCCACTGGCATATGGTACGTAATTTTATGAATAAGTTCATGCATGACACAAAAGTGCCGCGTTCGACGTATGATAAATAAACAGCACTAACTAGTGCCTGATTGTAACGGTATTTCTGTACAGGTACTACCAGCAGCAGTGCTGGCGGTTCTGGCAGCGGGGGCGCCACCAACGGTCAAGTTCAGTTGGGTTCTCAGGCAATCTCTTCAATGGACAGCGACATTCCACAAGCAATCGCTCAATCCCAGAACACGGCTTCTGGTACGTCGATCTCCCTTTACGGCAGCAGTAACAGCAATCTCAACCTCGATCCAGTGGATGCCGTCACTTATGCAACCTACAACGGAAACAACTATGCTAGCTCAAACGGCAACGCAATAACCGGCATACTGCAGAACAACGACCAGACCCATTCCAACACCACCGGACAGCAGCACTTTAGTATCGGCCAGTCCCACACGACTGGTAACGGAACGGGTGTGTCGGTTGGTAACTCTGGGAGTGCCAGCCTTAGTCGGGTCGAATACACGACCAGATCGCCATACATGACGGTCACGACCTGTTACATTTCTTACTGCGGTGATAACTGCTTTGTGACGTCGTATTGTAGCTGCGCGTGTCGGACTCCATATCCATATTACACAACTTATCCTTATCCTTCGCCTTCGCCGGTAACTGCAATTCCGTTTGTGGAAACTGAAGTTCGGCAGAGAAAGGTTGCCCAGCACGTTGACAATCGGCAAAGAAAACCGGCCCAACAAGCGGAAAGCAAACAAAGGAAAACGGCGGCGCTGGAAAGGACCAGGGGCAAGACGGAAGAGCGCAAAGTGCCGGTACAATCCAAATCACACGAAAAGCCGCAAGGGAAACTGGTACAGCGGAATGGAGCACTAGGAAAGCCAGTTGCCCAGCGAGCTTGAGGAAGTACCTCGGTGAGCTGTTCGGACCAGCTGGTGTCATATGGAAATTTTTCGCATTAAATGTTGATTTGTTACAAGTGGCTTTCGATCGAGTGTGCGTAATTTATTCTTTTTATTTTGTATTGCATGGTAGCGAAATTAATTGACTTCGGTAAAGCGATTTATGTGTAGAATGAAAGTCCCTACTGGCTGTGAAAGAAAATATTCTTCTTCAGATATTCTCACAGGGATTGCTTTTGACTATGCGCGGTATTTAATGATAGCTCCCCAAATACTAATTATATGGATAACTCCCCAAAGTCGCTCTCTCCAGGGAAGTGAAGGACACCCAGGCATAAAGCGGAAACCAAATCACCTGAAGCGGGACTGGCGCTAAGACAAAAAGGTCAGGTCTTGTGACTTTATCGGTAGTGTTTTATACCATGTTGGATCTTCTAACCCTTTACCAAACCTTTGTGCTGTTCCCTAGACAGCCGGTAGGCTGCATTAACACTGATTCACAATTAGCGCAAACCAAGGTCAAGGGTACATACTTCACAAGAGCTGGGCAAACCCGCTACAATCTTCAGCTAACAATTGTAAGTGCAACGATATCTGTAGGCATAAAAACGATGTCACATTTTTTACCCTATTGAGTATGGCATGAACACTGCAGTGTGTTATGCATTGTTACTAATAATCTGAGCACCGGAGATAAGATCAATGTACCGGCCTCGGTATATACCACACAGCGGATAGGACTAATTTCAATCGATCTTTGTTTTCTGATGTAACAATCTTCCTTTATAGCATATGTATATGCAGCTTACTCTTTTTATTGGCAAAGTGACATAGCATTACATGGGCTAGAAAAGACTGCTGCAGTTAAAACTTGGTACTAAAGCCAAAATAACTAGTGCCATTCCCACAGAAACAGGGTTTTATTGACTATGCACCATGTTTCCTCCTTCCCAGAAGATAGCGATGAGCGTTCAACAACTGCGACTTGAGTTCCGGCACCGTTGCACCGAAGATTACCGGATCCACTATGGCATGCATAATCTTAAGGATGCGGCATACTTGTAAGAAGTTGGGATCGTCCAGATAAGGCGTAGCCATAAAGTACACGTTCATCGGTGTCCAGCAGACCAAGATGCTGAAGGTCATGAGCGTCAGCAGAACGAATGGATTTGACATTCGACTGGACTCCGTGCGGTTTGAACGTCCTAAAGATGACTTATTCGACCCATCCGTTAGTGATGAAACCGGACGGGTTTGCTGTTTGTTATAAGTAGCCGCCGCAACTTTCTTTCTTTGCTGTTTCACAATAAAATAAGGATAGCTGAGTAGAATAACAAACTCCGGTACGTCGTACAATAACCAATTGGACGCAGGTCTCCATTGGTTAATAAACGGCGACAGCCTGTTAACGGTGCAGTACACATCAATATCAGTGATAATCATCGGTATCGCATAAAACTCTGCAACAATCCATGTGAACAAACACGCAACCACTGCGACTTTGGTTGTATGCCGGGTTCGGTAGGATAACGGCCAGGCCAGCGCCCACATCCGGTTGAGAGCGATAATCATATGGGACAGCGGAATCAGTGGGGCGGTTGCAGTAGAAACAAAGCGAACGAATACGCACAGCTGGGGCCAGAGTTTTTGTGGAAAGAATGCCTTTGACGCCAGAAAGGGATTCTGCTGAAACACAGCACTCATTAAGTTGGAAACAAGGAGATTGATGATGTAAATGCTGAATGGCGTTAGGGAACTCCGGGTGCGGTAGTACAAGCATAGCAATGTGGCGTTGAAGACTATGGACAGCAAACAGGAAGCGACCATCAGCCATTGCAAGTAAGTGAAATTTTGCAGAGGTTTGAAGGAGGGGATGCTTGAATTGCCAATCTCCGTCGCGTTCATATTGTACGGCAAGATTAGTACTGCGCGATAGTAAGTGACTAGTTTTTCGATCCTTTTTGTAGGGGTGAAGCAAAGTGGGAAGATTCCGCGTCAAACGTTATTTGCCTGCAACTGAACGAATCGTCGAATGTCTGCAAGACGTTTCCAGAAAATGTCTTTATTATAAGATATATATGCGTAAATGCGTATTGAATTCTCGGTATGGCAGGTGACAAAAACCGAGGGCGTTATACTGTACATTCTCATGTGATTATGTAATCCTGTACCAACAGCTGCCCTTTGGGGGGCTGAGATTCATATGATTCATTATTCTCAGCAAATCTATAACCATTAGCATCATTAATGGTTTATCGGAGCCAGAATTGTCCCGGGAAATCTTTTGTGTAAGACCATCCCAAGACGCATATAAAAAGAAAGGATTTATGCACGATTCAGTACGTACACATATCCGGTTAACAGAGCGTAACAATAATTACGAACCTACTTACCATATATGCTACTGTAGCCTGGAGCTTTAACTCGGTAAAACTGGCATGTGGATATGAACAAACAAGCAAGGAAGCTGTAGAGCAAACAGCATAATAAGCATGACATTTGCGTAAGCACTGTAATCATGCGCTTACACAGTTGACACTACATGGATCATTTTTCTTATACGGCGGGGGTTCCACGCAGCACCCGCATATCATGTAACAAAAGATAGTGCAAATCAGCTCTGGGAGCGAAATCCAATACCTAAAAAATACCGTCTAGGGTAGCAAAATACATAGTGTAACATAACTTTTCTTTGCACTCCGCCTAATCAGTCCAGACCGGAAGACGGCTGTAGCTGAGCCAGTGTGTTTATGGGCGGCCTATGCAAAGGAAACTGCTCTCGAAGTTCATGAAATCAGCAGCGCGGCCAAACAGGCTGTCGAATTCGACCATACCACGTCATTGAGTACAAAATCTTGAATGTGAATGGGCTGGAAAGTATAATTCCCATATATAGATTACTAATTCTAGCAGCACATTCACTTTATATTTGTGCATTTATGTAGAGCATTACATTTATGCAGCGACCGTAACGGTCGATACACGCGCAATTATTTGCGAACTAACATGTAATGCTTTACGCGGATTAGGCCGAACCGCGGTACCCCGTGGATGATAATAACAGGCTGCTGGTAAAATTGTTCTGCCATGAACGGTTTACATTCGGAAGGACTCCCTTCAAAGAGTGCCGAGAAATACACGTGTGCATATGCAGACAGCTATATTATGATGAATATAAACAGCACTTGTGCGTAAATGCGATATAACCTTTCGCGAGTTGTAACTAATAGGTAAGAACATATAGGGTTAATCAAAAAATTGGTCGCAGTAAGCATACGATGGGACCGTAGCTAAACTCAACGATTGTTGAAGATCATCAAGAGCATACTGTGGATCAGCCGCAGACAATTTTATCCCTCCGAATGACCAAGTTAGGTCTGGCGTTCGACGAGGCACAAGCCGCAAGTCAGCGTCAGCATTCGTGAAAATGCGACATACCGAAACCTTTGATTTTATGAACGAAAGGATGAGTACAGCACATACGATCAGACATTTTATAATAGCAGGGTATGCAGATATTACGTCATTCGAAGTCTTGTTTCATAAAGCGAAGCATTAACATAGAGCAGGCATTCTTAGGTGTACAAAGCGCTAGATTCTGGAAACTGTGTATTTCCTTGAGCAAATTTGTTTTGCATTGTTGTTAAAAGCCAGTAAGGTGTACGTCTCACAGAAGTAGTTAATTTGTTCAAACAAACACAAGAACAGCAAAGAACTGCAAAACAAATTCCACCGGGACGCGTAAATTTCAGGCGAGTTCGTAATGTTAGCACTCAAGGAAGTCATTCGTTATTAAACCAATTCATAGGTACCATTTTGGCAAACAACAGCAGTTTCGCTGAGATTGCTGTGTAAGGTAGTGCCTTGACGGTACCTTTAGGGCACTGCGTGTCAAAACTCAAAAGTGAAGCTCGTCGTTGGCTTTTGCTATGGATATCGCAATGGACTGAATTCTAACCATGCTGCGGTAAAAAACAATAACTGAATACATATCTTTGAACCAAATAAGCCATCATCTTATAAATGCTGACTGGCAGCAGAACGCCTTATTCCGTGCACTAGCTTTTGTGAGATGACCCTATCCTTCTGAAAAATTCCGTCCTTAGCTCCGGTATCGCAGCCCCGAATATGACTGGATCGAGTGACGCGTGTACAAGCTTCAGAATTCGACACACTTGGAAAAAGTGGATATTGTCGAAATGTGGCGAAGCAACAAAATACAGATTCATCGGTGTCCAGCAGATGGCAATACTGATAGTCATCATTGAAAGTAAAGTGAACGAATCAGAAACATCGAGCGTCTGGCGCACAATTTACGTGGCCGATTGGTAGAATCGTGAGTCCCGGTTGTCTTATCCACAGAACTGCCGTTTGTTTGATCACTTCCTCCCGGATTCCGTGAACTCGGAATAACTTTGCGTTGTCGTCGCTTAACAATGAAGTACGGATAACTGGCAAGAATGACAATTTCTGGCAAAACGTAAAAGACCGTATTAGAAACCGGCATCCACTGGCGAGCAAATGGTGACGTTCCACTAAACGTGCAGAAAATATTGTCCCATAGTTTTAGATAAAAAGCCGCATCAATGGAAATAACTGACAGAACATATATTTGAACCAGAACCAAACTGCACACAGTCGTATTTATTGCGAATTTCATTGTATGGCGTGCTCGATAGGAAATTGGCCAAGCCACTGCCCAGACCCGGTTGAGAGAGATACCCATATGGGATAAGCAGATAAGCGGTGCCGTAGCACTGTTGAAGAAACGGTAGACTGTGCAGAATGTTGGCCACATTGTCTGTGGCAGGAAATCTTTTAGTCCCAGGAGAAATGGGTTTTGTTGGCATAACGCGGTGGCCAGGTTGGCTAAAACAAGATATATCACGTAGACACTGAAGGGCGTTAAGGCGTTGCGGTTCCGGTAGTACAAGAAGAGCAGTATCGCGTTGCCGATCACGGATAACAAACAGGAAGCAGCCATTAGCCACTGCAGGTACGTAAAGTGTTGCACAAAACCGGTGGAGGAAAATGACCTGGTAGCGTTGACTTCCATGGTGTTGTTGTTCATTACTGCGGTGGAAACGCTGATATTCAAAGCTACCGTTACAAAAAAAGCGATTATGAAGATATTTTTCTTCCAAACTGCATCAGCCGCTGCGAAAAACGTTGGTAATCATCAGGAAGAAAGGTTTCCTGTCCGTTTGTATTTTGCAATTATCTGATCCTAAAAATAAAATCCCATTAAATTCCTTCCAAAATAAATATGGAAGCGAGAAAATGTGTCTCTAGGGTGCTTTTATAATTCTTTCATGGCTACCTGTGCAATGTCAGAAAGGTCTACTGTGTGGGTTCTGCAGGCCGCAGGTGTCATCTATGATAAGTAATAAGTTAATGGATAATTTCCCCATCCAAGCATATCTCTTTATCTCAGTGATCCTTCACAGATTCTGCTCGCCTGTGTAAAGCGCGCCAACGCAAACATGTAAGACAAGTAAAATCGAGATTGTTTGCTGTCGGTTCTCTTACCAGTTGCCGGAAAAAAGACAATTAATCGCGATTTTTAGAGAAGGTTGATGATTGTTTTGGTGTGGAGTTTGGGTTGTTATATATCTGTTAGAAAACTGGTCGCACCTGTCGGAAAATCAGAATCTGAGCAATCTGGGGATGGCTAAAAAAAGTCGGCAATTCAACGCACGCGACTATTTGGCTACGGTACTGTATATATAAACGCCTCCAAAATCATCATATGATTTCTGAAGGTATAAATCTTAATGCGCAGTAGAATAGGATAGATTATTGTTGAGACAATTAAGCGGCTTGATCTTGTTGATTCTGCAGTCATTTGTTCGAGTTTAACAAAGCGATTGCTAAGAATTCGGTCAACATGTAAGAAACAATGCTCTAATGCTATATTCTAGGGAAATTATCCTTTTTGACGCTTCTTCCTATCTTTCGTCCGCCTCCATATCGAAACATAATCTTTCTGTTAACATTAAAACGAACCACTGCGCAGTCTACTGTATTCATTTGGGAAAGTGCTGTTATCTTCTTGGTCGTTATTTTCTTACGTAATAAATAAGCAGTCACTGAATATGTCTTTCCAGCCCACATTTATTATTCAGCAATTTTCAAAACGGAGATTAATTTGAATGTACCGAAGGCAGCAAAGGAACGGATTGATTTTCATACTCGACACCTGCATTGACGTCCGCTGCGGCTGCGCAGTGGGTTGCTAGTCCTTGAGGCTATAGCAAGCTCTTGGAATAACATATCTATTGAGATTCGCAGGAGATTCATTCCAAACCGGAAGGCGGCTGCCGCTTTGCGAACTCTATGGGCGAATAAAACCAAACAAAAAAGCTAAGCGTTGCCAAAAACCTACGAAGATTGGCTGCTTGTTTAATGAAGGATTAGGAGAAAAAATCAATTATCCGCCGTCATGCCAATTAATATTGATGCAAAAAACGCATTAAGAACTGCGCGCTTAGCTGCCGGCTGACCAGTCGAAAGAAGAATATGTTTTTGCAAATTGCACTTGGTAGAGTTCTTGGGGCATATTTGTTGTCGTACTGTTTGTAATTTTTTGAGCACTCGGACGCTTTGACCCGTTAAGGAGTTGGAAGAACTCAAAAATTTGAAAAATGACCGTTTTTTGTGGTCGCCTGGTTTCTGACCACTGAAGACTGAAGTGACGGCCCCTTCAAGATTTTTAACTTGCGGTAATCGTCTATACCGCCATTTTGAAGAAACGAGTCTACCGGTAATTTTGCACATCAAGACTTCTTGTATAACAATGGGTTCTTCATGTAGCATTTGTATATCAATGGGCATTCGTGGGTTAATACAGTTTGCTGGTAAAGTGGTCTGCGAAGTGTTTACAATTGAAATGAATGGCAGAAAAACGTACGTGTGCATAAACCGGATACATTCAAAAACAGGTAAATAGCATTATTCATAATGCAGCATGTGTGTTTACTTAATCATAAGTCAGATAATGGCCAGTCGATAATACGCATTTCGTTTGCCGGGTGACCTTTCGGTCATTGTTAAACGCGGGCGCTAGAAGACCGGCATGTCGTATAGGGTGTCCTAATACAACAGCCAAAAGTTAGAAGGTCGACCTAAAATGTAGGCGTTGACTTGAAAGGGTTTCGACGCTCAACGAGCAAGCGTATAATAGTGACTCGGTAACTTCGCGGTTATCTGTGTTTGTTATTCCGTTTTGAAACTGTGAAACGCACACATGATCCGCAGTGTCTGTAACTTATCTTCCCTCAAGATGAGCAGGGTACAGTTCTGCTAGTGGTTGGCTGGTGTTGTATTGACTTGCGGCAGGCAAGTGCTGTATGCATAGGCAATGCCTCTGTTTGTCAACATCGGGAAAAGCCATTTATTTTTTGCATCCGGGAACTTGAACTAGAAGTTTCCCAATACTTCAAAGCGGTCTGAAAAATTACGTGTCAAACAGTTTGAAAAACCAGAAAGCTTCGGTGCAGCTCACTGTACAGCTGAACTTTTAATTTCGACATATAACTTCACAACGGCAAAGAGTCTTATTATGTATAAGTAAATACAGTATATTTAAAATTATATTAGTTTTCATTTACATTTCGAGGCATCCGAGTTGCATATCTGTTTGGGTGAAGCTCAGTCATTAAGAACCATACATAAATTTTTTACACTCCAAACACTAGCACTGTATTTTTGGAGAATGCAGCGATTGACAAGATCGCTCCGGTGAAACTTTCTAGCTACCGGCAGAATACACTCGAGGTGACAATGGCTTTTTTAATTAGCCATATAATTTTGAAAAATTCCACTTTGAGCTCTGGTACCGCAGAGCCAAATATGACCGGATCAAGTGATGCATGTAAAAGCTTGAGAATCCGACACACCTGGAGAAAATGGATATTGTCGAAATATGGTGCAGCGCCGAAATATAAGTTCATCGGTGTCCAGCAGACGGCAATACTAATGGTCATCAATGAAAGTAAAGTGAATGAGGCAGAAAAGCGTTTACCATCTGAAGCATACGGTCGCACAGTCGACCCGCGAGTCTTCGTTGCTGAAACCGCGGAACTGCCGCACATTTGATTGCTTGCTCCCGAGATCCTCGAAGCCGGTGTTACTTTATGTTGCTGTCGCTTAGCAATGAAATAGGGATAGGTTGCCAGAATGATAATTTCTGGCAAAATGAAAAAGGCAATATTGGAAACCGGCAACCATTTGCGCGCAAATGGAGACGTTCCGCTGCAGTGAACATTATCCATTATCTGCAGATAAAGAGCGGCATCGATGGAAATAACTGATACAATGTACACCTGAACCAAAACCCAACTGAAAATACTCATCGTTATCGCAAACTTCATTGTATGGCGTGCTCGATAGGAAATGGGCCGAGCGACTGCCCACACCCGGTTGAGAGCGATGCCCATGTGGGATAAGCAAACGAGCGGAGCAGTAGCACTATTGATGAAGCGATACACTGTGCAGAATTTCGGCCACAGATTCTGTGGGAAAAAATCTTTCAGTCCCAGGAGAAATGGGTTTTGTTGACCCAGTGCGGTTGCCAGGTTGGCCAGAAGAAGATATATCACGTAGACACCGAAGGGCGTTAGGGCGCTGCGGGTCCGGTAGTACAGATAGAGCCGCACTGCGTTCCCGATCACGGAAAACCAACAGGAAAGAGCCATTAGCCATTGGAGGTACGTGAAGTTTTGCACAAAACCAGTGTATGAGATTGACTTGGTGGTGTTGACTTACATCGTGATGTTCGTCATAGCGGTGATGGCGCTGCTATCTTAAATCGTCTGGGAAAAAAAAAGAATTATCAAGATATTTTATTATAATTGGTAGCATCTGCTGCGGAAATCGAACACTCTGTGTGCGAAGGTTATATAATCCGGTAGAAAATTTTCCTGCCCTTTGGGAGCTGTAATTTCTCATCTTAAGAATCGCACTAAATGCCCCAAGATATAGTAAACGCGAAAAGATGTGTCCCAGGGGTGCTGTAATAACTCCTCCATGTAAGGTCAGACACGTCTGCTGTGTGGGTACAGCAGGCGTAATCTATGATAAATAATAAATTAATGGATGCCTTCTCCATCCAGGCTTAAATCTGTCACATGTTCTGCACGAGTGTGTATAGCTCGCCAACGCGACAATGCATTATCAGATAACACGGTCTATGACGCACGCAGAACAGACCTGTTAATTATACCTTACAGGGAAGAATACCGCTGCGGTACGAGAATTAGCCGTGGGTTTTAAGAAGGGGGAAAAGTTTGTTTCGACCGGGAGTTTTTGGCTTGTTATATGTTGTGCAGATCTCTTCGCACCTATCGGCAACACAAAGAAAAACAATTTGGTAACAAGGGATAGCTGTGAGCTTTTATCGGTATATTATACCGAAGCCACTCGCTAGTAATTAAGAGAACAATAGTGCATTGTTTCGAAACTCGGGATCCGACGACTGTGCCCTCTATCAAGAAAGACCGCGCTGCCCAGGCCTGTATATAGAGTAAACAATGCAATTGATCTCTTAATTACTAGCGAGCGGCTTCGATTATACGTACAATTTTCCAAATCACCGTGGTTTCTGAAGGTCTAGTTCTTAATGCGCGCTAGCTTTGACTGAGCGATGCAGACGGCTCCTGTTGAGTCCAGACTCTATAACACTTTGTTCGACCTTACCAAAGCGATGGCTAATAGAAAAGCCCGTGAACATACAGGAAATGACGAGGATAATTAGCGCATGCTTATTAAACAAGGACAATTTTCCTTTCCGGGGCCTTTCTTTTGTCCGCCTCCATATCGAAACGGGACCTCTTTGTTAACGAAATACTGGACAGTCTGCTGCTTTCATTTGGAGAAGTGCTATTTTCTTTTAGTATTTCTTACGTAATATACACTGAATAGTAATACGTCTTTTGGACCCACATTTATTATTCAGTGAAGGTCCAACAGAGATTTGAACGAACCAACGTGGTTGTTGATGACTTTTCAGTTAGCGGGAAAGACTGTTGTTAACTTTGTATTCAAACAGCTGTGCATTAACAAGGCAATTTATATGCGAGAACACTGACGTCAGGTCCGATTGCAGTGATTAGGCCTAACGTCAATATTCAGTCATTATGCAGTCAGCGGGCAGTTTTGGAAGTCGAGCAATATTTTATAGGTTTGCTGAGAAAATTCTTAATTGCATTCGGAGAATGATGGTTTTCAGCTAATCTAATGCCTAAACGTTTCTAGATGTGTATGTAAAAGAAGCGAGAGGTCCCAAAACACTGCCAAAGTATGTTTAACAGTCATTTCGTCAACTTCAGAATCACGTAATGACCATCGCTTGATAAGTTTTTTCATTTTTTTGATCAGCTTCGTAACCAGTCTACTTCGTTCTAGATTTATTTTTTCATGTCTTGTGAGTTGTGACCTTTCTTCCACTATTGTCCAGTACGGTTAACATTTTTGAATATCTACATAACTTTTACATGGTTTGAGCAGCTAACCTAACTTAAGCCGCTTAAACCCAACAAGTTACTTTAAAAGGACGGTGTGGTGAAACGACATGCATTCTGGCATTCTTTTTCCTGTCTCCCGTATTTTTGTTAACTTGGCTTTGCTGAGCACGTAACGACTATTATTGCTGAGCACGTAGCGACTGGCGTATTTTATGTGGGTGCTGTTCTGAAATACAGAACGGCCGAAGTTCTGGACCCTGCAGGAAACGCTGCACACCAAAACAACCGCGTCATTATCAATCCCCGTTATATTATGATGGCCATTCGCAATGATAAGCTGGATGAACTGTTGCCCGGGGGAGTCACTTCACAGGGCGGTTTTCTGCCCAAATATCCTTCCGGTTTTGCTGCCCGAGAAAACTGGTAACAGTCTCTTCACAGATCAGACTAATTACGCCGAGAAAAGTACGGCTGCCGTCAGTCCAGATGGAAAGGGCGAGGGAACCAAATCAAAGGCTTTACCTCCAAACTGAATCCGAAGGCCAGTGGAAAGAGACGAGAGAATAGTGATACTACTGTGATAGCGACGATCAGCAGGATGACGAGGAGGAAGAAGCTAACAAGACTGCGGTGAAGCCCAAAACGACACAGATCCTACCAAAGAAGAAGCTCACCGCCAAGCCCGCAGCGAAAGGAACAAAAACAGGCAAAGCCAGTAGCCGTAGAATCTGCCAGCGAAGAGGAATCCGGCAGCGGAAATGACGAGGAGAATGATGACGAGGTCACTGCCGGTTCTGCTATTCGTACAAGAGCAACAGCAATGGGAGCAAAAAACATACTGTATGTTGCGGGAAATGCCGAGGCAGCACTTTCGATTCTTTTTGCCTTTTTTGCGCTGTTTTTCAGACGGTGGTATTTCCCATAAAGTTAATTATACCTCACGTGCACTTAAAGTGGTGAAAGTACCGAACCACCGGAAGATGATGTTACCCTAGCATCACTACTTCTATGAAATTAAGGATCCGGTTTTATAAGGCTTACGGACATTAGCCCATGTAGGACAACTCTGTCGGCCGAATTACATTGTAACAGGTGCAAGTAGATGTGTGCCCAGCCTGCATTTTATAACTGACCAATGCTAATCAGCGTTTCAAGTCAATGTTAATCAGCAAGTCATCTGTACATAACTTCTCCCTATTTGTTTCGGTCGCTTGGTGTAATTAATATGCCATGTTTTGGTTGTTGAAGTAAAAGCGACCGGATTTGTGTCCAGTTATTAAACGTTGCACACCTTGCGATGTTTCAGGGGGTCATCGTTGGCATTTGGACCATCCCATCCATTCTCACGAAAAGTTTTGTCGTCCAATGAGATTTTAATAGTTCCTGCCATGGTAGTAAAAAGTCTCCTATGATTCTGTTAACCACAGTTCGGAAAGCAACGCTTACCAAATACCATACCATATATAACTACAAAATTCTTATTTCTATAGCTTGCTTTAAATACCATTTATTACGACTACAGCGCTTGAAACATTACATATGCGGTGCCACTATAAGAGAAGCAAGTGAAGTTTGAAAACAGAGTTAATGTACCGATGCAATACGGTCCTAGGCAAAACAAACCATCCACTGCTACCGCCAGGACACCCTTTAGGTAACACTGCGTTTTTGAGATGACGTTACGCTTTTAAAAAATTCCGCTCTCAGCTCCGGTACCGCAGCTCCAAATATAACTGGATCAAGTGATGCGTGTACAAGCTTCAGAATCCGACACACCAGGAAAAAATTGCTAATATTGTCGAAATACGACGAAGCAACAAAATACAAGTTCATCGGTGTCCAGCAGATGGCAATACTGATGGTCATCAGAGAAAGTAGAGTGAATGAATCAGAAAAGCGTCGAACATGCGAAGTACGTGGTTGAGTAGTAGAATCGTGAGCCGTTGCTGTTGCATTTGCGGAACTGCCGCCTGCTTGATAGGTTGCCACAGAAATCCGGGAAGCCGGTGTTACTTTGTGTTGCTGTCGCTTGACAATGAAGAAGGGATAAGTTGCTAGAATGACCATTTCTGGCAAAATGTAAAAGACGATATTAGAAACCGGCAAATATTTGCGTGCAAAGGGTGACGTTACACTATACGTGCAGCCAACACTGTCCAATAATTCCAGATAGAAAACCGCATCGATGGAAATAACTGATACAGCGTATATCTGAACCAAAACCCAACTGCATACACTGATAACTATCGCCAGTTTCATTGTATGGCGAGTCCGATAGGAAATGGGCCGGGCAACTGCCCAGACCCGGTTGAGAGCGATGCCCATGTGGGACAAGCAAATAAGCGGTGAAGTAGCGCTGTTGACGAAACGATATACAGTGCAGAATTCTGGCCACATTTTTCTTGGCAAGAAATCTTTTAATCCCACGAGAAACGGGTTCTGTTGACATAATGCGCTTGCCAGGTTGGCCAAAACCAGATATATTACGTAGACACTGAAGGGCGTCAGGGCGCTGCGGGTCCGGTAGTACAGATAGAGCAGCACAGAGTTGCCGATCACGGAAAGCATGCAGGAAGCTGCCATCAGCCATTGCAGATAGGTGAAGTTTTGCACAAAACCAGTGGATGAAATTAACCTGGTAGTGTTGACTTCCAGCGTGAGGTTCATCATTGTCAAAGATGTCGGGAGAAAAAAATATATTTGTAAGGTGTCTTCCCTCTAAAATGTGGCAGCCGCTGTTGGAGTCACATTCCGTTCGCTTCCCCGAGACGTCGGTAATAACCATACAAATGGGTTTTGCGGTTATCACACCCTATAATCCAAGTCATGAGGAACAACTAACGCGAGGAAATTTCTTCACGACACTGTTAAATATGTCTCTGGTGTGCCGTATTAATTCGTCTGTCGCAGCCAAGAAAATGTCAGAAACGTGTTAGAAACGTCAACCAAGTGCACCTCTGTCACCAGCTCTGGATAGTGGATGGATGTGCAGTTATATTGTGCACAGCTCCCATCAGCGCATAAATGCAGTAACTGCCATAGATCTAAATCCGGTCCAGAATTATTCCGATAACACTACAAAAACATGTGACTTCGATTTGATTTTGAGGTCTAGATGGTCGCGTTTAAGTCTCATTCAAGGCTTTCGGAATAATCGCAAAAAGACGGCGCAGCAAGACAGCACAGTCTCCACTGCAAAGAAACATCCGATCGTTTGACACTTTTACCTCACAGGTTCAATACTTCAGGCACCGTCTGTGCACGTGCAATCCTTGGAAGTTTTCACGTGGGAGTCTGCGTTCGAAAACCGCAGCAGAAAGATGAACAGTTACTAACGAGATATCCCTCAGCACACAAATCTAAGGAGTTTAAGAATGTTGCCTTCTGGTGTGATGCGACATTATCAAACTGGGGGATGTGAAATTCCATGCAGAATCACCGTCATGAGGGTTGTATTCTTCTATATGCGCATAGAAAAGCATTGAGTGATTAACGATACAAAAGGCGCTTGTTGATTCTACAGCTACCTACATATTTGTTCGACCTGAACAAACCGATGGCTGATACAATCCGGTTAACAGGTAGGAAACAGGTACCAGCAGCCCTTAAATCAATTTGTGGTTGTCGAGCACTGGCATTTTCCTTCCCGATGACCTTCCTTTTCTTGCGTCCGCTTCCCCACAGAAACAAGATCGCTTTGTTACAACAGCCACGGCTCTTTGCGCAGTTTACTGCATTCATCTGCAGAAGTGATATTTTCCAGTAGGTGTTAACTGATACAGTATACTTATCATGTCATTGAATGTTTCAGTACAGCTAACATTATAAAGGTCAACCTGAATCCGAAGGTACCGCAGATAATGGTTCTTAAGGACTTGTTACAATTGTAACCTTTTAATTGCGCGAAAAGCTGTAAATAATACAATGGTTCTGAATGCCAACATTGCCAAGGCACTGATATCACGCGCGATTGTGCATTCAGCTGCTAGTCCCTTAAGCTGTCGCAGATTCTCAGTAAGGTCCGCCTCTTCAGGTTCACAGAACCAGTATAGACCGCGAAGCGAACGCGGTTGGGCGAACGTGTTCGAGAGCGTTAGCATAACGCATTTTTCTTACGAGAAGTTATGAAACCAGAAACGTAAGTCACCTGGTTGATACCAACCTTCCAATGTTATTCCCTTTTACATAATGATCGTTTTGCAGAACGCAATCAATCCATAGGTTCCGCAGTACCTTATAAATTAACGCGAAAATCGGTCTGTACGAGGACATCGCCCTCATCTGCCCCACGTTTTTACAACGGCTCTCATGCGCCCCACCGCTTTCCCCCTAATGCTGTGGCAACGTATAAAGGGTCTTCGCAGCTTCGCGCTTCGTGTCTTGCTTTTCTCGTTTTTTTCAAACCTCCGCGCCTGTTCTCCGTCCAAATTCGCAAACGATGGTGCAAATGAAAGAATAAAATTCGAGGAGTATTATGATACTACGTAAATGAGCGGCACTTTGTTGTTTCTGAACAACGTTACAGTACGTGCATGTGATAGCATCATAGATCGTCGAGTGCACTGGATGAAAATCCATACTATGTATCTCAAAATACTCGGGGCCCAGTAGCAAGAAACTGGCGCTCTTTTAATATCATAATAATTAAATTGTAACACTGGGTATGCTGGAGCCTGGCTCCATTAACTCCCCGTTACAGAGTTCGGAACCCATTTGGAAGACGATGAATTACGGATTGCGGTTGGTCTCCCCGTTTGCGACGCCCATACATGTAGATGCGGCAGACCTGTGGGAAGTGATGGGCACCATGGATTGAGTTGTAAGAGAAGCCCTGCCAGAAGATCGAGACATGACCTACGCCTTTATCAGCTCCGGTCTTCATCGCCAGCACCAGCGGAGAGCGATTACGTAATAACTTTGCGGTTACCTGTGCTTTTGCTATTCCGTTTTGATTATGTGAAATTTATAGTCCGGTCTGTCAAAAAGCGTTTGTTGCTTGCGAATCGTCATTAATCAGACGTCCGCAGACAGTCCGACAGCAAGAACGTGCAACAGCTTTATCAAAATAAATAATGTGAATACATCGACCTCAGAAAAGCAGTAACGAAATCCCAAGTGCCGTAGATCAAGTTCAGTTACATTCAGAGGCATTCGAGCTGCTTGTCTGCCTGGGTGATGTTCAACTATTCAGAACCATACATCAAATTTGTTACTCCAAAAACCAACACTGCATCTGTAGAGAATGCCGCGAATCCAGCCATTGACAAGATCCCTCCAGTGACACACCCTAGCTACCGGCAGAACACACTTGAGGTGAAACTTGCTTTTTATGCGACCATATCCTTTTGAAAAATTCCGCTTGGAGTCCAGGTACCGCAGCTCCAAATATGACCGGATCAAGTGATGCATGTACAAGCTTAAGAATGCGACACACATGGAAAAAATGGATATTGTCAAAATATGGTGAAGCAGCAAAATATAAGTTCATTGGGGTCCAGCAGATGGCAATACTAATGGTCATCAGGGAAAGTAAAGTGAATGAAGCAGAAAAGCGTCTAACATTCGAAGTATGCGGTGGAGTAGTATAATCGTCAGCCACCGCTGTTGCAGTTGCGGAAGTGCCACGTGTGTGACAGGCTGCCACCGGAATCCGGGAAGCCGGTGTTACTTTAGATTGCTGTCTCTTAGCAATGAAGTACGGATAAGTTGCTAGAATGATCATTTCGGGCAAAATGTAAAAGACTGTATTAGAAACCGGTAGATATTTGCGCGCAAAGGGTGACGTTACACTATACGTGCAGCCAGCAGTGTCCAGTAATTCCAGATAGAAAACTGCATCGATGGAAATCACTGATACAGCGTATATCTGAACCAAAACCCAACTGCAAACACTAATAACTATCGCCAATTTCATTGTATGGCGAGTCCGATAGGAAATGGGCCGGGCAACCGCCCAGACCCGATTGAGAGCGATGCTCATGTGGGATAAGCAGATAAGCGGTGCCGTAGCACTGTTGGCGAAACGATACACAGTGCAGAATTCTGGCCACATTTTTCTTGGCAGGAAATCTTTTAGGCCCAGGAGGAACGGGTTTTGTTGACATACTGCCGTTACCAGGTTGCCCAAAACCAGATATATTACGTAGACACTGAAGGGCGTTAGGGCGCTGCGGGTCCGGTAGTACAGATAGAGCAGCATCGCGTTGCCGGCCACCGAAAGCAAGCAGGAAACTGCCATTAGCCACTGCAGATAGGTGAAGTTGCGCAGATAGCCAATGGATGAAAGTGATTCAGTACTGTTAACGTTGGCTTTCAAGGTGAAGTTCATTGTGGACGCTTGTAGCTTAGATTGTCGTGAGAAAAAAATGTTTCTATGATATCTTCATTCGAGCATGTATTATGTTACAGATGAATTATCACGTCCCTTACATCTCGCCGTGACGTCGGTAATCATTAAACAGAAAGGCTTCTTGTCCTTTTTCAGCTCTCACGCTCTGAAATCCAGCCTTCAGGTACAATAAATCTGGCGAAATGTGTCCCTGATGCGCTTTAATATTCGTCCATCGAACCTGTGAAATGTTAAAAACGTGCGCTGTGCGGGACCACTGCGAATTAAAAACTTTATAGCCGGAAATTCCGCGTAAGCTATGATAAGTACGGTAGTTGTTTAATGGATAACGTCGCCATGCAGCCAAGCGTATCTCCGTCTAACGCTCCAGGGGTGCGCAATTATATTAATCGAAGTGGCTACGCGCGAGATAGTAGTCTCTCGCGCGTAGTGGCAACGCGCAGAAATTCTTGCGCGTTGTGAAAACAGAACAAAACGACTACGCGCGGGAGCTCTCGCGCGTTTCAAAAACTCAATAAAGTGGCTTCGCGCGAGAAATTCTAAGAGGCTAAAAAAAGAAGACGAGGTAAGAAGACAAACCAAAAAATAATACGACTAACCAAAGGAAATTATGAAGCTAAGACTCAATAGACCTTATGCGTTCGACCTGCACCCGGGCGGTTGACTAGAGATCCTGGAGCGGAAGTGAATTTGCCCCTAGACACACATGTTGAAGTGACCATTTTCACGGCATTACAGTCCAAATTTTATGACGCTATATGACACCTTAGACGATACAGAAGGAACAGGAGGATTACTTTTATCATGGTTAGGGAGACTACTCGTCATACAATTGTGATTGAAGATTTTTGTGACCAGTCAAAGTATTTTGGTTTTGTTCGCCTGCTCTCTGAACTTTTCGAACTCGACCGACCGAGCAGCGATGCAGACTTGCCCGGTTGGCTACCATACGCAAATCTCTGTCGGCTAAGCAACGGTTTCGGGTTTTTCGTACAACGGCTCACTCGTACGTTCCACCGCATGACGTCTATAACAAGGCTGCAAAATCGCTACGCGTTATTACTTTAGTTTCGTAGTTTAAATTCGCAGTTTATTGAGTTTATTTGTTATTTTATTCCTTGGTTTATTTCTTAGTTTATTTCGTACTTTATTTCGTAGTTTATTTCTTAGTTTATTTCTTAGTTTAATTCTTACTTTATTTCTTGGTTCAGAATCTCTCGCGCGTAGCCGCGTTTCTTAGTTTTTGCGACGCGCGAGAGCTTTCGCGCGTAGTGATTTTGTTACGTTTAAGGCAGCCTCATACTCGGAGTTACGAGGTAAAAAGCACGCAACCACGCGGGACTATGAGGATGATGCTCCTCGAGCAGTTTCGCGACCACGCGAGCTAACTATGAGGAAAGCGAGAAT
>JAQGAU010000386.1:0-29315 GCA_034698045.1 Paramacrobiotus richtersi
GCAATGCAGGACGAAATGCAGTGCAGCATCTGCTTAACGCCCGCCGCAATAGGCAGTGAGTACTGCGTGTTCTGTCACAATCCCAATTTAGCTAATGCATACGCTTGCAACAGGCTTCGAGTGAATTATCTGTGCTACGGCGTGACTTTGCGGAGCTCGTTTTATTTGTTACGTGTTATTTTGTGGATCATGGGGTCAATTTGAAACCACACCCATTTCCGTCAGAGAGGATTACATAAACAGGATCTTGATGAAGATTATGTCGAACCATGCAATACGCTTCGCAATCATAGAATAAGAGGGATATAACGCTGATCGTGGCAATCATCATAACTATTAAACCTAATAGGTTCCACGTGATCGAAATTAATATCAAAGACATGATAATGTTGACGATGATCACGTAAAACCTTACCGAAGATTTTGTCTGAGACGGAGACTCTCATGACTTATAATCTGCAAACCAAAGGCTTCACAAGTCATTTTCTGGGTGGAAGTTGCGCTACACGGGATGGGTGAGCTGAGTTCTACTTATATGAGCAAAGCTATAAGCGGTAATAAGTGGGCATTATAATGGGCATTTAGAACTATTTGTCGTGATAGCTTCCAAGGAAAATCTTCTGCTTTAGACAGGCCCACCTATGGTCGTTTGCCATTGAAGCGCTTTGGGAGAACGTTTCAAGAACCAATGATTACTTAACTGGTCGCAATGCGTGATTTTCACTTATCAGTATCATAATCTCATCATCATTGACGGAAAAACTGTCGCCGTGGGGAATATACATGAAATTACTGTTCGGCATTCTTGAGGGCATGAGGCAGTGTGCCACAAAAAAAACTCCTGCTAGCGACCCGACATTCTCACCTACGCAATTCATGGACTAGCTCTTCTACAAAAAAGCGTGGAACTATTCTGCATCAAAAGAAGCTCTTTGAAAAGCGTTTGGGACAGTTAATTTTGAAATGTGTTCATTTCTCGTCAGATAACTAAGCAGACTATTCGCACAAACTGGATTCGGAGAACTGACAAGTTTAATCAACAGGAACCCGCTCTTCTCATGTGGCATCTTTTAGCATACCATTAACGTTTCGTGTTGAACCTTATTCCATTTCCTGGCAAACTCCATATTGATATATCGTTCCTTCAGCCGGTATAGATAGGTCACGATCCGGTAATAAAACACCACCGTGCAGGTGACAGGAAGGATGAATCCGGTGATCATTAGGAGTGTGACGTAGGTGAGAGATACTGTCGATTTGGCTGACCAGTTAATCGTACAACCGGAACCATGCCTGGCGATTCCGTACTCTCCCACACCGACGACTGGTAGAATGCAGAAAACGAACGATACTGTGCAAATGGCTGTTATTATTGGTCCAGTTGTACCGCAACGGTTGGTCCTTATGTCTGATACTTTTCTCACTGCTGTAAGTAAAACGGCTGGAATTGTTAAGTTTTAACTGTATGTTCGTAGTTGAAAGCAGGCAATTTCTCTGTATATTCCGAATTGCTTGCTTAACTATTTGAAAACGCCCACTTTTACTACCTGAAAAACGTCAACTTGCTCAGGTTACTTACATATCTGTTCTGCTGTTAGGGTGGTCAGGAGTACGTAAGCGATCGCCGGCAAATCGAAAATGGAAAACAGACCGAGACACATTGTAAGGAAGGCATACGCAGTACATCCTGCAGTCAAATTAAGATTAGCTTCTTTGCAGTTCTACCAGACGGAAGATGATCATTCACCAAGAAAATTTCATTGCGATGAAGGGCAAGACATTCAAAGAAATCACCGTACGTGAAAATTAGAAGAAGAGCAGGTCAATGTGCAAAACATAATCGATATGTACAGTAATGATATATTGTATATATCTGTCCAACAATGTCAGTAAACTATTTGAAGTTTGCTTTCAAATGCTGTACTAAATGCTCTTGTTTCCAAGTTATCGGTTCAGCAGTATAAATGCGCATGTATGTACTCTGTAGTAGCTGTATTACCTGCTTCACCGAATTTCCATTGGTGGCTAAGCAGAGAAACTTCGACCATCGGATACGTTATCAACGCGAGAAGCCCATTTGATATAGCCAAAAAACACATCAGGATGTCCAGGGGCAACAGCTGCCCTTTTTGTCGAAGCAGTGCAGTTAGCACTATGCCGTTGGCATACACCGACAAGATCCCTACAAGAGAAATTCGGTAAATATAGTCGTATTTTCTGGATTCGCGGTTATGTACAAATAAAGAGCAGGTAGACAGCCACGACCAAATCAGCTTCCGGTGATAAAGTCGATCCCATTGACATATCGGTCCTTCGTTTTTCCGGTTCGGAATAGAGATATACCAGTTCCATCAACGGTGCTGATGCGTTTAACATTTCCGCTGGGCTGTTTTGCATACATACAGCTTAAGCGCTCTCGCTCAACGTAGTGGTTCGTGCTAACTGAAAACTGATCTGCAATTAATGCCTTGCATGATTACGTATGTTGCCTTGACCAGATCAACAGAGAGAACTTCCAGTACAGAAGATCCTTGTAGCTGTGTGCACAGATAAACGTAGCTTTTAGCGAACTACCGTATCTTGCAGTCTCAACTGGTGTGACTGAACAGCCAGACATATGTAATGTAAACCGCAGTAATGATTACTGAGTAATCATGTCTTACGGTGTGCAAATTCCATAATAGTATGTGGTACGTAAAGCGAATGTGTCCTCATTTAAGCTGCGGTGTGAACTAACCGGAACTGAAAATTAACCCACCGGGAATGCTAGATACCCAAGAGTACCGTATATTCCACTTTAACAACTGAAGTGCTAATGAAACTTGACAGTAACAGTGTATTTGGATTGTTTTCGGGTGTGTCTCATTTCCCTGATGACTTCAAACGGTCACAGTGAGAGTACACGCGCTTTCATCAAAATTCCAATTGTACAGATGAATACTATGATTAAATAGCGCTATCAACACCATTTTAATCCACTTGAATCAATGGGTACTGCAGGGTTGATTACGAGGTTTTGATACTTGGGTAATGACTACCGAGAGGTTATATTAGTTACGTGGAGAAAACCCGTCTAATGAGCACAAGCATTTGTACGGTCATATAACGGTGGAGGCTGTATGATGCCTTGATTGTATATAACAACGAGGGTGTTTACCTTCCCGCCCAGACGACAGCTGTATCGGCTATAAAATGTGTTGAGTCTCGATGGGTTGTTGTTGTTAATGAAAGTGGTGCAAACATCATTCTCTCTGTGGTACACCAGATTGACAGATTCATGAGAATCTGTAGACCCGCTTTATCATACCGAGAGTGCCTTGGTAACTGTACCTAGAGAATGTGCACCAGCAACCATATTCATCAGTTTAGGTAATTCTGTAATAAAGACTAGAATGGTCATTGAAATATCAGTACTACTGAATTCTTACATATACGACAGTTATCTTCCAAGTTCCATGTGATTTCGTACATAATGAGAAAGGACACATTGACGTCAACATTTTGACCACAGATCCGATGTTCATTATTAGCAAGTAATTAACAGCAGACAAAATGTGGGCCTGACAAATCTGGGATAATGACAGCTGAAAGATCAGAACATTAGCCATATTTATGGCAGATGAGTAAACAATATCGTGTGGTCAACGTGTACCACTATGTACGTACGCCCCTTGCGAACGGCTTTCAATTTAACCTCGTTGTTAGACTCCGTAGCCATCCGAACATGTAGTCTGGGGAGAGCGCGCACCACAATGTAACAATGTTGAACGATATATTACACCATACAAGTGGAAAACGAAGCCGGTGTTGAATCAGTTGATAGCAGAGCTTTGGCTAGGTTTTATTTCACATTAAACAAGAGCGCCCGAAAAGCCGCGGCTTATTAAATAAACATTTTCAAGACCATAGCATGCCCCTATCGCATATGTTAATAAGACGTCTTAATATCTTATTTTGCGTTGATTTCATTTAAGCCGGACGTTGCTGAGCGGTATCCACTCGGCCCGAGGCGAACTGAGTTCGTTGCCACCATTATCATTCAGCTGCGGCACTTCGTGCGTCTCCGGCACGCTATCATTTTTATCTGAAACAAAACCATAAGTATACACTGATAAACATGTAGCAGGCACTTGGCTGGTATTCGGGAAGCCTCAGTGTATTGTCCAAAGCGGAAACAATAAAGTTGATTTCTAATAGATTGTAGTTCAGACAATGTGTTTCAAGTATTGCCTGTTTGCGGTCCACTGAGATCTAAATATGCCGTTTCCGGGAAGCCGTCTGCTCGAGCCAGATATCCGTTGTTCACACAGATGCGTGTTGGCTCTGGCGGCCGATCAGTTATATGATTGGTATCTGCGAACACCAACACTGTCGAACGTCCTGTTATATCCACAAACACCGCCGCGGCTAAACTCTTACGTGTTCCCCTCAGGGCAACGGGAGTCGCTGTGTATCGTGGATCACACGGCAAACTGTTGTGTGGATGCTGCAGAAAATCAAAAATTATTATTCCACAAATAGAAGACTACAGACAGAATCTGTATTAGCTTCACATTACGACTACCTCCTTGGTGCTATCAATGCTAGTCTCCGGGTTATAACGAGCAGTCCACGGATTGACGTAATCGTCAGCCAACACAAGTTGCTCGGCGACAGCTTCTTCCATGTCACGAAAGAGGCTTTTCTCGTCTTCCACAGTATATTCTGGTAGACGCGAGTACTCATCACCAGGTATAACCAAATAGCGACCAGGATCGCGTGCCATTTTGGCAAAATCTTCCTCTAGTTCCATAAAGGATGGTCGGCTTTCGGGATGGGAGTTCCAGCACTTCAACAGCAGCATGTACACGTCCAGGGTGCCGATGAATGGCTGTGGCAGTCGTTCGCCGCTTTGGAGGGCACTGTACATTTCTTTAACGGGAGTATTTTCGAAGGGCTTCTGTCCATAAGATAAGACCTCCCACACGGTGACTCCAAAGGCCCACACATCGGTTTTGTGGCTGTAAACGCCGCGTTCAATACATTCTGGAGCCAACCATTTGATCGGCATCTAATCAAAAATCATGTCAGACTGTCAGTTTGACAGCTCCACGTCTTATTATCTCTAATTACACTGTGTTGAACTAGCTCTAGAGTATGCTAACTATATTACGTCTTATCTTTCTCTAAACTGCGCTCAACTCTGTGTACAACGGTTTTATATTCATACCAGTCCTCCGCTAGATTTGACAGACTCTTCGTGGCAGTCCAACATACGAGCCAGTCCAAAGTCGGTCACCTTCACCCAGTTGGGCCGTTCCACCAGTACATTGCGTGCGGCCAGGTCACGGTGAATCATGTGACGCTTCTCAAGATATTTCATACCCTAATAGCCGAGAATCGGGCGTTATAAAACACACTTTGCAACATTATTTTCACCACGAGTACCTTGGCAATCTGCGAACACCAGTTCAGAAGAGTTCGCGAAGTGATGCTCTTCTTGTTCTTTTTGACGTAGTCTAGCAGGGATCCCAGTGGCAGCAACTGCGTTACCAGCATTATCTGGGAAGTCATGCACAATCCGAGCAACGACACTAAATGTGGATTACTCACGGACGCCATGACATGCGCCTCCTGAAACGGTTAACCAGTCTAGGTTCTCAGCGGCAGAAACAAGCAGATTTTTAGTTTCTTACGTCTAAGATCGCTTTGGCATCGCCCGCACCAACGCCCTCTTTCATAATTTTAATCGCTACCGGAATCTTCAAGTTCTCATTAGGCGGTAGCCACAACCCCTGTACATGTGAGGAAGAGAATGGTATGCTTGATTTTGGAGACCGCCACAAGTACAACTAAAAGTTTGTGGATCGACCAAGTTTTCGCCGTCCTATTTGGGGTTGCTCCTGCATGCCCACCTGGTATACAACGCCGAAGGCGCCCTGTCCTAGCTGTCCTCCTCGTCGCAGTTCTTTTTCGCTAATTAGTCTGAGCTTGGACGTATCGGGCTTATTGCCCGTCGGTGCAAGCGGCTCCGTTTCTTCAATACCGGCAAACCTGTTCCGGATGGCCAAAGTTTCCAACTTGATTTTCGATTTTTTAAAACGAAAGCACAGAACAATCCCAACAATGGCGATAACACCAGCCACAGCTCCTACCACACCAAGGATAATGTACCTGGTTTTGGACGCCCTGAAAACAGTGGCCATTACGCGACCATGAGTGCAAGAGTTCAACGTTAGTAGCACCACGGCGCACACATACGAGACAATATTATCATCCTTGGTGCACAGGTTTTCCGACGGATCTAGCACGATCTGCGGATCGGGGGGCTCATTCGTGCTGTAGACCCGCTCAGCCGGGCATTGGTTAGTGCAGTTGAACAACTGCGGTCTATCTGGATTGTAATAATCACGGTATGCTCGGCAAGACACACACTGCGTCGACAACGATCCAGTGCATCCTCGCATACTGCAGTCAGAGTTGCAGCGCTGGCACAACGAAGTTCCTTCCTCGATGTAGTGGGTTGCATTTGGGCAGGTTGGGGCGCACTTCCCATCTACTTTGAAATATGCACATTCTTGGCAATTGTACACCCCACTATCACGGCATTTCGTGCAATACGGGTGGCAGGGCTTGCAGATTTTCTTGCCGATCATTGTTGCCATTGCGGCGGTTTCGTTGTAGGCGATCGTTTGGAAGTAACGCAAAGGACACGGTGCCTCTGCCGGTAAACAGTGAGTCTGCATGCGTGCAAATAAAACACGAGATCAACACACACAATACGTAGAAATGCTCAGAGGACGCACCCCGTGCGCGCCTTCAGTAACAATCCCCACTTCACACGATCTGCATCCAACCTCGCCGACAAATGATCCCGGTCCAGTGCACCCGTCCGCGCACAGTTTACTGCAGGGTTGACATACCTTCCGCGAATCCCTGTATTTTTTCACTGGGCACACCGCCACACAATTAGGTCCGTCCTTCGCATGAAGACATGCAGTGCAGTTACTTTCATCCTGCAGAACTATTTGCCATCAAGACAAAGAAACGTGCCCTGTGGCTAACTCGTTTTCAGTACTGCCCGTTTGTCCTTCCGATAACCACAAAGTACACAGCGCGTCATAAAACATGTTCCAGATACGATGGAGAAAAAAAAAGTTCTTACAGGTCCGGTGCAGCCATCCCGACACTGCGCTTGGCATGGCGCACATGCGTTGTTTCCGGTGTGGTACAGCATTACGGAGCTGGTTCCGTTCCATTCCGCACAATCGCGCAGACAAGCCGATTTGTACATGTAATTGGCACAGAGCAAGCACTGATTTCGGTACGGACCCCAGCAGCCATCGTTTGAACACTCGGAATGGCACACTTCCCCGTCTCGGACTGACAAGAACATCATTGTTACCGTAATTCCACGTTTCAGGTACAGAGGTCATTTATCGATCATCTATCGTTTGATAATTTGTCAATTGCTCAACAAGGCAAAAAGCACTCTCATTTTAAACTGTAGCCGGACCTAACGGAAGGAATCACCCAAGCGATCCAAACCACGGCTCTGGCTGGATGGCGACTTACCGCATTCGTTTTTGTCGCGATTGTTTCTCACTAATGGTTTCGAAGAAACGCCCGTCGCCGAAACAACAGCGCTCTGGCTGAACACTTTATTCCAGGCGATTTGGTCAACGTAACATAACTGAGGATTGTCCACGATTCTAACCCTCCCGGCACTAATTGTTTTGAGAGAATTCAACCCCAGAGACCGGAGATGCGCGTTCTTTACAATAGTCACAGTAAAGCCCCTAAATGCACAAAATCATTTTCTCAGGGAAAACTTCTTAGTTAAAGATTGTCCCGCTTTCGACTTACAGATCCTCCAAAAATCGACCTTGGATGGTTTCCAGATCCCGCAGAAATGACAAATCAGTCATATTTTTATGTTGAGCATCAATTCTCAGGTATCCGGTAATTTTTCGGATGGTAGACAGTTGTTCCAGCTGGGATGGTGTGACGCCCGGATGGAATACCGCCTTATCGCCGACAAACTGCGTTGATTCCGTAAATGACTGACGCAAGATAATCACACTCCCATCAATCACAGTGCAGTTCTGGAACTGCTGGAGCGTTATATTTGTGATCCAGTTAATCTTGCCAGCCGGTGGGTGTTGTTTGAAACCGGTACAAACTAGAAGAACAGAACGGTGGATCAGCGATTCTGTCGAATACTTTTCCGCCGAATAACTCCGAGTTCTGCTTGCTAACCTTTTGGACAAGGTCCATCACAGGTAACACACGCTCCATCCTTCTCCTGCTTGCCTGGCGGACATTTGGAAGTATAATACTGCTCGTTCCTCAGGAAATTCTGCGGACATTCTTTAACACACGTTGTGCCATATGCGAATTTCCCATCCGGATTTGGGACATTAACAAAGTGGTCGGGATCATATTTTTTCAGTGCAGGACACATTTGCACGCATTGTCCATCGTCGGCGAAATGGCGGCATGCGGTGCATTCGTTAGCGGCCGGTCCAGTGCACCCACCAGCACACTCTGGATGGCAGCAGTCTGATGGACCCGGACCACGGCAACGGTTCACTCCACACTGCTTGGCGCAGATCGTCTTTGTCACTGCCCAAAATGTTCAATACTGTAAGGCACCTCGACTTTTGGCATAATCGGTTTCATTACGCGGCAACAGAAGGCGCCCTTTGTTAGCGCTGGGGTGTAGATTTTCAGCTTGTGAGCTAATTGCCAGATTACTGTACCCTCGTGCGGAAATGCCAATCGGAAGATCCTCGAGCCAACTGTCTACTCTCGTTCGGGAAATTAGATTGGTCAGATTCAAATTACATTTGAAGGCGTACGAGTAATTCTTGACGGAAGGATGGGGAACAAAATATGTCAAAATAACTATTTCATATTTCTCTTGCCACGCTGCCCACGCATTTTGTTTAAATACTACTTACGTCATTTGGGATTATGTTCATTTTAGCAAATGATGACCCGATTTTTCCGCCCATGGTTTTATGAGAAATAGCAGTAAGATGGAAATGCTAGATTTTTTCGTTTTATTTTACAATGCCTGCTTTGATTGCTCCACAGACAGCGTCTGAGCGAGCGTTGCGACTGGCGGCCGTATTTGAGCGACGTCGAGATGTGGAAAGTTCATGAAAAGGAATCTCCTGCTGCCAGTTGGCGGCCCATGTTGCTCGGTACATATTTCCAAGCAAAACTTTCGACATTCGCTTGTTAAGCTTCACATATTCGGCCTTCCAGTGAGACAAATAACAATGCAGCGGAACAGAGCTGTAACTTACGTTGTTGGCACTGATCTCTTCCTGGACCCCAGCAGTTCCCCTTACACTCACTGTGACATGACAGGCATCCCGCTGCAGGACTCGAGTCGATTTTCAGATGCGTGCTGTTTATTTGCAGCAGATCGTTCCAGTTGACAGTGTTTGTTGCATGACACAGCTGCGGGCTCTTCCAAATGTAAAGTGTCCCATTACTGATTTCTGACAAGCGGACATCATACAATAATCAACAGAAAAATATATCAACAAGTTGAATCGTTTCTCACCTCTTAGCTGTTCCAGGCCGAGCTCTGTTAGGTGTGGATTGTTCGCTATAAATACGGAATAATAACGTTTCTGGTCATTCGCTCCGTACAGACTCCGACCACGGATTATCCGCAGATTCGGGAGATTTAGCAGTGCTTTAGTAACGTTAAAGATCAGCAGGTATCCGGTGATGCCGCGGATGTGCTGTAAGAAATCTAAATCGGCCTCGGGCGGAATGTATGTCAATTCCAAATTTCCTTGTACGTAGGTGCAATTGGAGTAACGATCTCTGAGTCTTTGCAGATGCACTGTTATATTCTGGCTGCTTGATAAACCATGCTCCGTACCGCTACAAACTAAAATGAGAAAGCGAAACCGAACATACTTAACTTCAACAGTAGGATAGCATTATCTTTCAAACTGGACCCACATACCTATTACTGCACGCTTTAATTAGTACCTCTACTGTACACCGTGCCTGTTGACCGAGCGATCGAGGTTTATGCTTCTAAAGCTGAGCCTAACATAACTTCCTACTTGGTTGATATAAGGAAAACCTCCCATTAGATTCTCATACTTTCTTTTGGGACTGTTGCTAGCAATGCCTGAGAGTGCCCTAAAAAAACTAGTTCTGCTGGGGAAGCTCTGGGAGTCCGCGGACTCTGGGATTTCCCATAGATCCCTTTGTTAAAAGAAAAGTACCGTAACGGCTTATTGGCCTTTTTGGTGCGAAGCGGCGACAGTTTGGGGACGTCCGCAGAGAGGGGTAAAAATATTAATTGTTTTACAAGATTGTGTGGACCCTATAAGTTGTTTTAAAGTGCAACAAAAACGCATGTACATTAAACACGGGGCTTCCGTGTACAACATTTGTCATAACGCGAGACGGGGTCTGAAATTTCTATCAAGTTTGATCCGTTATCAACCAAATCTCTACATTGTGCTCGAATGAATACTTGAATTAAATCTTGATGGTCTTTTTCACTCGGTCTACAAGCACGAAAGAATGAAATGTATGACTAGTATTCTATTACATAAACATTTGCTTTATGCCCTTCTAAACGACACTCTGCGTACAATTAACGTTTTTAACTCACATGGTCTGTGTACATGGTCTGTATTACTTCCAACAAACCTCGTTCCTCTACCGTAGTCGTTGTTGCAAAAACATCTTGTATGCTCACGGTCCCTTTGGCCAACAAGAAATGCAAACATCCAAAATGTAGGAACAATCCTTGAACAGACCAGTTCCTCAAAATGAACATCATCCAGAGTGCGTGAAGTTCACAGTCGGATAACCACTGCACTTGTTAATTTGAGAATTAGAGTGTCCCAATATTCCCCTTCCTCTATATGACTCCCGTCTGGAATGAACTCTGGTAAAAAGCCATCAACATACGCGATTTTGTCCCGGTTATAAACGTAACAAATGAGGAAACCAGTCTGGCAATTGTTGCTAACAACTATGCCGTTTAGCGTGACTCGAAAACGCCGATTTAATGCACATTTTTATGCACAACGCTCCACTGCATCGCAGAAAAACGTAGACACAACCCGCCGAAAGATAAGAGCGATCTCATTCGCTCAGTACACATTCCGTTGCCGATATAGAAAACGTCTCTCGAACGTGCCGTTTTGTAAATCGGCACAACATTCGTCAGGCGGCCCGAGTTGATGCAACTCCGTAGGCATTTCAGTGCAGTGTGTTAATCAAACTACAGTTTAAACTTTAAAACGCTCCTGAGAATTCCGAGCCGACAGTTTTGTAAAGAATAAAATTTACTGTGTGATGGTATCAAAATTAGCAAAATTGAACGTTTGTTTCTGTCAGTGTATGACTTTAATTACTGTTGGACGATGCCGAAATTCCAAATATCGAGTTAATCGGCTGTTTACCGGTTCTATCGTTATGAAACCTGCTCATTTTACGTGAATCTTGTATCTGATCTTGTCGCAATTTCTAGATTCAGATTTCCTGCATTTTTATAATAATTATGAAGGTATAAACCCTATATTAAAAATGTTTGTTTGTCGGACGTTACCTTCTGGGTGGCAATAGCAAATGGTATGGGATTTGTTGAATGCGGGCATATTCCCTCACCCGATTTCTAAACTATCTTGAGATTCGTGATCAGTGACCTCGTTTACATAACAAACTTTCTTTAAAATGCTGATACATAAACATAAATATTCGCCTTATATTTGCATGTAAAAATTTATTACGTATTTAATTAGCTTGAGTAGACCGGTTCGTCACTATTACCTGCTATCACAGGTACCGGAAATGACAGGCAACGCTGATTATTATAACAAAGTTAATTAATTACACGCAAATTCGATAAGTATTATAGACACGGTAGTGCTATTCTGCAATAATTATTCATATTGATTATCACACCACTGCAAATGGATATTGTTTTTTTACTGCGACTTACTCATTGGTAATCAGCTGGCTAATTAGCCTTTAATTTGCTCACCTGTTATACTGACAGAATTCTTGCCGGTATCAAGCATCTTTATTAGCGTCAAATTGTTTGTACAATCGTACAATCAAATTTAATTGTATAATCAGATTGTTTGTGCAATCAAACGCAACGTACTGTACATTAATGCCATACGATAGACACACATTGTGTCAACCTTATAACAGCATGAAAATAAATTAAAAAATGTATGTTAGCTAATTCACGTAATTAGCAGCTAGTAATATCACCGAAATAAATTAAGAAACGTACTTTAATTAATTCAAGTAATTAGCGGCTAGGAACAGCATCAAAATGAAATTAGAAATGTACTTTAATTAAATCATGTAATTAACGGCTACTAGTTAGTAGCATTAAAATGAATTAACAAATGTACATTAATTAACTCACGTAATCAGCGGCTAGTAAATACCTTTGATTATGAAATTACGCTGATAACTACGTTTCCAGCAATATTTAGTTTTATTGCTGCTGATTAAGCTAAATTGATCGTGGAATATATCGCCGTTATCTCGTATCCCATCACGGCATCGCACTCAGAGCTCACGTTTCCCTCTAGTCACGATTCTGTTATCATTGGTTAAAGCATTTTTCATTTTTTTCAGTGAGTCACAATTCGGCAGGTCTCTCGCCGAGTTCTCTTATCGGCCTCGGCATAGTTGTTAGCGCCAAATGTCTTATATACCCTGCACTCCATTACTCTTTTAGCAGGACCAGCATTATTTAGCACCATACCCGGTATAACCGGTACGATACGGCAATATACCCGGCATGCAGAAATCACATTACGTTTCCCTGTATACACCGATTTCCGACCACAGACTGTAATGCGCCCTCAGGGACGATCGAAATCTGAAGCCCACACTTCTTTTTGGCACTCACGCAGATTCAGTGCGATAATCACAGTACTTGCATGCTTATCGTGCGGTAAACGAGCTAGCCGCAAAGGATGGTAAAGTACCGCAGCTAATTAATTATAACTGGGCTCTACCACAGCCAGTGTGTAATGAATGAGTACTAGCCCTCAAGAGATACACCGGCAAACTTAATCAGTCGAATAAAGCGGCAATTTCCGTTCCGCCAGTCACAGCAAAAAATAGAAACGACAACGAAGAACGAAAATATAGAAACTTCACTGCGTAACATGAACTGAAACGCTACTTTAGATAAGGAAATGGTTAACACACAAAAGCTTAACACTTTGGTTTCTTCTACGCTGCATCATAATGTCATAGTCAGCTTTTGCGAGGAACCATAAGGCACTTAGGCGAGATTTAGCAGAGTACGCGATATTTAGCGAAGCGAAAAATTCTTTGGTCGTAAACTTCTCACATTTATGGCGATCCACGGTCTGGTACTGTCTTAAAACAACGCTGTTCTGCAGTTACAGTCTGTACTGTTAAACCACGCGGTTTGGCGAAATGCCGAAGACTAGCAAGGCCACGGTTTGACGGGCAGGATCAAATTTGTTGCATTAATACTAAACAGTAATGTGAAACGGTAGCTATCTCTGTCCGAGGGCCTCGTTACATTGCGAAAGAGAGCAAAATAACTGGCTACTCCAAAGATGCATTTCTAAGACTGTAAATCAATTATGAAAAATACGCAAAAGTGTTCACAAATTCACAATGACTCCTCCCGCCGTCGCGCCTTCGCCGACACTTCCAACTTGACAAGCCATGCATCCGGCGTCGCCGATAAATGATCCCGGCCCGGTGCAACCGTGCAGGCACAGTGTACTGCATGCGTGGCAAACCTTTCGCGAATCACTGTATTTGGACACGGGGCACACCGCCACACAGTTGGGCCCATCTCTCGCATTGCGACATGTAGTACAGTTACTCGCACTCTGTAGAATCCAACGCACAGTTATTGGTCAACGCTGCACACGTTTTCTTTGCAAAAAAAAGAACTCTTACTGGTCCCGTACAGCCACCACGACATTGCTCGTGGCACGGAGCACAGGTGTGGTTTCCGGAGTGGTAAAGCATTTCCGAGTTCGACACGTTCCCTTCCGTACAATCACTCAGACACAGAGATTTGTTCTTGTAGGTGGCGCAGCACAAGCACTGATTCTGGTGCGGACCCCAACATCCATCGTCAGTGCACTCCGAATGGCACTTTTCAGCGGCTCGATCTAGACAACAACATCAATAGAACAATGAGTCTTGGCGTTCAGATTCGCTTCAAAACCCGAACGTGTGATAACTTGTTAGTAATGGAATAGAACAAGTGCTTACCGCATTCGTCTCTGTCGCGATTGTTCCGCACTACTGATTGCGACGTAACAGCGGCCGGCGTAACGACAGAGCTCGGACTGACCACTTTGCTCCAAACTATTTGGTCAGCGTAACACAACTTTGGGTTATCCATGATTATGGCACTTCCACCTTTAATTGTCTTCAGAGAATCTAACCCCAAGGACCGGAGGTGGTCGTTCTTCACGATGACTAACGCCGCGTGCCTAAGTCGAAAAAAACAATTTGTCAGAAAACACTTTAATTCTGGTCAAAATCATTCCGCTTTTGACGTACGGATTCTGTAGAAAACGACCCTCGATTGTCTCCAGATTGCGTAAAAACGACAGATCCGTCATATTTTCATGTTGGCCATCAATTCTCAAGTATCCGGTAATTTTTCTGATGGTTGACAGTTGTTCCAGCTGGGACGGCTCAACTCCCGGGTAGAAAACAACCTTACGGCCGGTGAATTCCGTTGATTCAGTAAATGACTGGCGTAAGATTATAAGACTCCCTTCAATTACTGTACAGTTCTGAAACTGCTGAAAAGTTGTATTTGTGATCCAGTTAATCGCACCGGACGGTGGGTGTTGCTTGAAGCCGGCACAAACTAAAAAACGCATCACGCGTATCAGTACGATTACTTTTTCCAAATATTAATTACTGAGCACAGTTCTGTTTGCTTACCTTTAGGACAAGGCCCATCACACGTAATACACGTTCCACCCTTTTCCTGCATGCCTGGCGGACATTGCGCAATACAATACTGTCCATGTCTCAAGAAGTTATGAGGACATTCCTTCACGCAAAGTGTACCGTAAGCCAGTTTCCCATCCGGATTCGGGGTGTAGGTGAAGTGGTCGGGATCACATTTTTCCAGTGCCGGGCACGTTTCCACGCATTTTCCATCATTGGCGAAATTTCGGCATGCGGTACATTCATTAGACCCGGGTCCTTTGCACCCGGCAGCACATTGAGGATGACAGCAATTCAGTGGACCCGGACCGCTACAGCGGTTTCCACACTGCTTTGCGCAGATTGTCTTTGTAACTATGAGACAATTCAATATTGAAAGTTCGCTGATATTGGGACTACTATACGCAAGGAAGTATCATAATATGTGAGTATCGGTTGAGAACAAAAACCTTAAACCCCAGACAAATCTGCGGCTCACGTTTTTGGCACTGATCTCTTCCTGGACCCCAGCAATACCCGGTCTTACAGTCAGTGTGACAGGGCAAACACCCCGGAAGCTGTCCTGCTTCAGGCTCTGCGTCGATTTCCAGATGCGTGCTGTTTTCTTGTAGCAGATCGTTCCAGTCGACTGTGTTCCTCACATGGCACAATTGCGGATTGTTCTTGACGTATATTGCTCCACTACTAATTTCTAACAATCGGACAAAATAACGTAATCAGCAGATAATGCAAAAAAAAACAGGTACCCACCTCTTAGCTGTCCAAGACTTAGCTGTTTCAGCTCTGGATTAACCGCTATGAATACGGAATAATAACGTTTTTGACCCAGCAATCCGAACAGATTCCGACCACGGACGATCCGCAGATTCGGAAGACTTAGCACTGGTTTGGTAACATTAACAATTAGCAAGTATCCATAGATTCTGCGGATGTCCTTTAAGAAACTCAAGTCGGCCTCTGGGGGAATGCTTGTTAACTCCAAATTTCCTTGTATGTGGGTGCAGTTTGTATAACGAGCTTTTAGTCTCTGCACATGAAGTGTTATATTGCTGCTCCTTGAAAGACCATTCTCCGTGCCTTTACAAACTGAAATTAGACAGTACGATAAAAACGGTACACAGGAGAAAGTACAGTCTTTCAAATTGGAATCACATATCCAATTGTACCAAACTACGATTTGAGGACGTTTTACGCTTTTCATCTTCACGTTAAGTTGGTCGAAATAGAACTAAATGTACACACTAGACGTACTGTATAGGCGAAGTACAGATAGTTACATGATTTCCAACAAACCTCTTTCTTCCACTGTAGTCAGTGTTTCGAGATCGTCTTGCTTGCTCGGAGTTGCTTTGGCAAAAAAGAAATACAGACATCCAAAATGTAGGAGTAATCCTTTGACAGACAGCTTCCTGAATGCCCACATCCTTCCACGGTACGTAGAGCTCGCATATGACGGCACCAATCGTTATAATAGATCCAGAATGCCAAAGACTTGTTGTGTCTTGTTCCAATCAAACAAGTAATTCATGTTTAAAACCAGTTATTCAAATGTAACATACCTTTTACATGTTTACAAACGAGAAAAACAGTCTGTGGTGATGTCTCAAATAGCCTGCACTTCGTTACTCATTCAGCACAACACGCACTAATAAGCAATATACCAGGTATGCTAAAGTAATGTGCCCGGCAGGCGGAAATCGCATTACTTTTCTTTGTATGCGCCACAGATTGCCCATCACGGGCTGCTATGCGCCCTTTTAGGGACGATAAAAATCTGATAGGTAGAAGTTTATCGGCAGTCGCAGAAGATTCAACGCGATAAGCATTACAATCGTACATCTAGTTAATACCGCGACTTATTGCCTATTGGACACGATTAAACCGAGATGGCATGCATTGTCTCAAACGATTACGTACCGTAAGCAACGGAATCAATGCATGCTGCGTACTTCAATTAAATGCTAAGAATCTTACGGAGAAAAACACTGTAAAATATTCGTATAGGCACGAAATTAATTTAATCGCATTTACGGAACTGCACGTATCCACGCGGAAAAGCTACCAGTACTGGCCTTTTAGGGCGCGGTCAATTCAGGTTCTGCCTTGGTGCGGGTCTGCTACGTGGTTCTAGAGAAAGCAGTAATACCGACGCCCACTACCCATCGCCGGGTAGTGCTGGTTTTTTGTACCTTCCGGAAGCTGATCTTCGGAGTTTGCAACATATTAGGTTTACGTAGGTATGCATGCACTGCCATCGCTTTGGCTGCTTGCGAGACTGCGAAATGCCACTGCCAGATTCTTTGGCCACTACCAAATGCGGCAAGAAAATGACAGAGAACGGACACTGTGGGTCCGTTTACGGACGTTCTGCCAGCCGACATGATCCGGTGAACGACATTGTTTTTCGGGCGCTGGTTTTAGGTAGCAACCCAGGGACATATCTGATGTAAACAGCTAGCGTCCAGACAGATCAACTCATTTTGGTCGGGAAACGCCGCTTTTGACTAGCACTGAGCACTACACGTGTCGGTACCTCATAATTGTAAACGGAAACCATAGTCACCATACTGTATTATGTGCATAACTGCGCGTTGACGGGGATGGACACACAGGCAGCAAAATCCCAGTTTTTCTGATTACATAGGGCCGGTAATTGCGCAGCAATGGTGACCGACTCGCTGATACAAAAACCCTAGTTTTTCTGCGTATAAAGGGCCGAAAACTTCGCAAAAATCGTGACCGACACATGGACACAAAACCCAAGTTTTCCTAAGTATATGGGGCCGGAAATTGCGCAACAATGGTCACAGACACACGGACACAAAACCCCCAGTTTTTCTGAGTATATAGAACCGAAAATTGCGCACAAATCGTGACGGACACACGGACACCAAAAACCCAGTTTTGCTGAGTATAGAGGACCTTCGCTGCGTTTCGGTCGATTACCGACGCCCATTACCTATCGCAGATGCGCTGGGCTTTCGGACCTTCCGGAAGCTGGTGTTCGGAATCTTCAACATATGAAGATACATTGCTATGCACTGCCTCATTCACAATCGGTTGTGGCATCTTTCGAGATGGCGGGATACTAGAGCCAGATTGCCTGCTGCTTCGAAAACCGAATCCGTTGTTTGTTGAATGCTCTTCCATATGTACACGTCGGAAACCCCCTGGACGACGTGACATAGATTTAGAGCTGAACATTGGCTTGAGACTGGGTAGTGACGTCACTAAGCATCGCCGTTGTATCAAATGCGGCAAGAAAACGACAGCGAACGAACACTGCAGGTCCGTTTACAGACTTTCGACATGCTCCGCTGAACGAAATCGTTATTCTGACATGGTATTAGGTAGCAGCGGCCGGGGGTACATCTTATACTAACGGATATTGTTCAGATGGATTCACTAATTCTGCTTGGAAACGCCCCAATTGTCTAGCACTGGGCGTTACATGTGTCGATTCCCTTGCCCCATCCCGTTACAAGAAGACCTGAGTCACTGCTAAATCGGGAAAGTAAAAGCTTCGAGCAGCATGCAACTAGACATTGCTCCTCATTGAAAATGAGATAGCTGTTTTAACCCCTAGTCTTTTACACGGTAGGCCCAATGGGACCATCTAGTGCCGATCTCGGAAAAAACTGGATACGCGGGAAGAAGTACACACTAGCTAACCACGATCCAACAATGTTGATCGTCTGCGAATGCTCTCACAGAGTAAGAGCAGAAATACGGATTCGGTCCTGGGATGGACGGCGCGGAACGGATGCAAAATATGTGTACTTTGTGTGTAATGTCAGATTCCACCTTTCTTGTAATGTACGCAGACTGTTGTGATACCGTACATGAGAAATAGTCATGCTTTATAAAACAAATAAAATGCAGGGAGTTGATTCGTTTTCAGCTTTCTTTTATTGTTGAACTGTTTGCTATTTAAGCGACATGAACTGATCGAATACTTTTAGCGAGTACATGAAGAAGACCCTCCGCAGACGAGGGTGGTGAGCAGTCTACCTGCCTCGCACAGCGAGCAACGTGTAACTTTACCAATAAACAGGGGATTTCAGCAGAAAATTCCGATGATCGTATTTACTGCAGAACGTTGATTTATTTGTCGGATGCTAGTCACAAAGGATAAAGTAACGGTTCACACACATCAAGCTGGCGATACGATGTACCGCACAGAATTCGATGCTTAATAGCATCGTAACAACATAAAGCACAACACTGTAAGCTAGCATCAAACTACGCTAATCCTCACTTTAAATTTGTAAGCAACGGGAATCCCTGAACGGCGCAACTGAAGATCCACAAAAACAAAGCAATACAGTCAAAGGAAGGTACAATTAGATAGACGGACCGCCACTTACCTCCGCCACCGTCCACTTGATTCTTACAAGTGTAACTTGGCGGTGGTGGCTTCGAAGTACAATATGGAGCGTTGTCCGGGCCATCCGTAATGGATACAAAGGACGCGCAGACACCGGGGGATGAATCCTACGCAGCGCAAAATGTCAGCATTTTCAATTGCCGCTTAAAGCGGAGCAGATTTTAAGATGATGGGCTACTTATTGCGAAGTCAAAGGGCAGTACAAATTCAACCTGTAAATAACGGTCTGTTACGAATTTTTGCCAATTGATAACGACAACGCTTCATCGTGATTTAGCAACTAGAGTGCTATTTAATAATGATCACAATCCCTAACGAATGCACATGAAAACAACGAAACGACATTTCAAAAATCCCACAAATTGCAAATGTGTTAACGTACTTTCACATGTGTTCCGAGAGGTGGTGTAATGCTGTAGAATCATCCTAGGTCCGGTTTTACGGTAGACGAAGGATAGTTTGCCAATGTGATTTCGATGATGTCTGTTATGGTCAGCGAAAATGGAATCTACCCTCCAACGGAGCAAGCTGTGCAGGGAGATTGCTTATTGCTGGGCCAGAATATTGTCCAAAACGCATTTATCGCTGAACAGTTTTTGTCTTGGGAAAAGTTTAAATGAAGAATACGTACTCGTAATACTTATGCTTTGTCGAAATAACTAACTGTTAAGATAACAGTGTACGAGATGACAGGATAAGCCGATAACTGGTAGCATTCTTATCTCATTGGGCGCAACGCTGATGGTAATAACTTCAAAAATTGTACTCTGTTTCTATTCGTAGCTATTCGCTGTCTGAATTTTTCCCAAAATAAAACATTGTTCAGTGATTACTAATCACCGGGTAGTACATTCTGCCCAACATTATGGCATCATTTCCATATTTTTCCATATTTCCATTTTATACGTATACATAGATCATGCATATACAGATCATGCAACCTTATCTGGGGCATATGGCCATTTTGCGTATAAGGAAATAAAGGTATGACAAAAGCGAACTATGCACGCCTAGATTATTATGCCACTGCCATGGTCACAAATTCGTAGAAAGGTAAACACGTCTGATGCCCACCTGGTCACGTAAGGAATACATTTCTTTCCTGTAGCCGCTGGATAACCGAGTCTTCCGTCGCACATGCACTTATTATCAACAGAACATACGCGGACCAGGAGTTCGCGCAACGGCACCCTGGATGCGCACATGGGCATCACAATCCCGCTAACCTCATCTCCCGTTGACATGCGTCAATGAACGCAAGGTTGGCATCTCCTTGGGCACGGATGCTTGCGACATCGACACGAGCGGGCGCCAATGCATCCACTCGGGTTCGGTCGAACATGAATGGGACATTAGGCTGGGTGGATGTCGCAGACATGGGAAGGCCGCAGAATGGAATGGCGGAAGGAAACGGAACTCCCCCAGCGGCAGCGGAGGAAGGATGGCATCTTGACTGCCGGATTGCCAGAGATGGTTGAAAAAGATGAACAATGCGATGGTGACGTTTCCAATTACAGGCGACATTGTTTCAGAATTTAGATTGCTTGAGAATAATCTTAAGATGAAAGGGAAACGTTTGGTTTAGCTACAAAATATGCTGCCAGCCAACTGATTAAACAAAACCGTTGTTTTTACTGCTCGCAACAGAGTCCATCCTCAGGCGTATCACTTTTTGTAAAAGAAATACCGAAAGACAGGTGCAGGTAGGCTGGATTTCATTCAGCGTCTAGAAGATCGTATTAGACACAGAGCGATGTCTTGCAATTTGCGGGCGTCATCCTTGTCTGTCCGGCACACCACGTGCTGTTTTTTGCTTCAAGAATGCCGTGCTCAACAGTATCACTAGCGGTGCAACAGACCTTTTCTCGGTAATTAGTACTTCCGCTTAACTAGCGGTAAGCAGGTCGTGTACTTCTTGCGGTCAGAACGATTGACGATGTTTTTATCAGCAAAATTGCATGTTTTCGTATTTAACATGGGTCGGTGGACTGAAGCGGAAGCCATTGTGGAGCAAAGGACATGTCGATCCGCATCTAACAACGGAAATCGGCCAGAGCAAAGGAATGGAGGGAGGCTGCTGGCCACCTAGTGTCGGCAGATATCGGGCATATTTGACAACCAAAAATTTGAAAAGAATGTCCACTGAGCAAGCCGAACGAAGCTACACACTTCCAGATGTCAAATCAATAATCCTAATCACGCACGGCATTGGTAGCAATTGTCTGACACGGAGTGACTCTTGTTGTTAATATGTAAGACAGTGGGAATTATCATGTCATCATCACAGCGTAAGGTAAATAGGGCGTTGTAATACAAAATGCAAAACGTATTAAAAAACGTATGTAATACAAAACGATTTTGGTCGATCAGTTTCTCGTACTCCCTGCGAGATTCGGCACGGCCTGTGCTGCTGAAAAAGCTTGTGAGATAGCTGGGTGAGCCTGCACTGGAGCTGAAATTTGCAACCACGCGCACCGTGCTAGTTGTCTAGCACCAAGGCGGTGCTTTCGCACCTCAGTTGCCGAAGTCACATGTATTAGTCACGCAAAGCGCTGACACTGGTTAAATACCCTTAATATTTCGTGAAATAATATTACTGCGCATTTTATATCATTTTCTCAGAATTGACTAACAGCTTGATTCCCGAAGTAATTCAAGCGAAGGCGCTCGCTGGTAATTAAAAGAATCATTTAGATTATTGTTTGCTGTTATTACGGTACTTTCTGCGTAGTAGCGTACATCCTTTGTTGAGCAGAAAAGCTCAAGCATGCTCTTCTAATTATCAACGAGCGATTTTATTGCACCGTTTACGATTCTGCAAATAAGTGATAACTTCCGCTCTTCGTTTTCTGAAGCCATCGCATTGGTCACGTTACTGTATGTACCAATCAACCCCACTGATGTGGGTTATCACTGAGTGTTAATTTTCTTAAGAACGGGACCGATAGTTTACAGAAATACTGCATTTACTAATTACAAAGCAAAACAGTGCTGACTAAGGTTTCACAACGCACGATGGGAAGGTTTAGCATTTCGCCAGTTTGAGAACTACGGGACATTATCAGATTCATGTTATTCGTCATATGATGAGAACTTTCGAAACAACATACATTTTCTTGACAACCGGCTTTTACACCAGTTGTAACAATATTGAACTGCGACCGGTCTAAATCATGGTCGCTGTGATATCTGGCCCATAAGCTCTTCGCAAAATTTCCAACGGACAATGAGCTTCTTTTCATTTGTCAGATTGAGCTTCCTTTCATTGGTCAGTGGTTACTTTTACACGAACAAAGAACCACCCTATCGGGCCGGTCATTCAGTACTAATTGTACCCGGAAACGCATGCCGGCTTTGATCACGGTACAAAAAGTGAAACAGCCATCGCATACGCACAACCGACGCTGCCAGCACAAACCCCCACTGGGTGCACGTTACTGATGGTGCTTACGGTTATTCGACTGTACTTATGTATCTCTACAGGTATACATTGTGTACACGGGGTTGCGTTTGGTTGCGCCATTTTTCATTCTCAGGCATGAGTGGGAAGGAGCGTTAAACACATGTACATACTTTCGAGTTTCGATCTCGTTTTTCAATGGCATCAGCTGTATTAGTCACGTTACATAATCGTAGGTACCAGTTCCCGGCCTTTGCATACCCTTGAAATACGTAACGTTATTTTTGCACGTATTATCAGTTTCCCAAGCCGGCCCAATAATTTATGGAAATATCTAAGGTGGGTCTCGAATTCGAAGCGAATCTCGATACGGCACGCGGGCGTGGCGGAACGCACGAAACGCCGTAACCACCTCTTGATGTGGCATCGCGAACCGTATCTTCGTTTAGCCACGCCTCCTACCGTATCGAGATTCGCTTCGAATTCGAGACCCATCCTAAGAAAACAACGCGGTACTAAGGTTTCACACGCAGGTTATCATACGGCAGATTATGTCTTCTTTACAACGGCTTTCCAATCAGTTGTTGCAGTACTGAATCGCGAGCTGTTTAAACCATTGCTTCTGTAATTTTGACCCATTAAGCTCCTCGCAAAGCGTTCCAATAAAAGATAAGCTTTTATTGCATTGGAAATGTGCACCTTTACACCACCGAAAGTTGTCACCTTATCGCCATGCAATCACCTTATCCGGCGGTCATTCGATAGTGTTAACCGGAAATGCCTGACCGGCTTAGATCACGATACAAACAGCCAACGCATACGCACAGCCGTCGCTGCCAACATTAACGCCTGCTGCGTAGTTGTTAATGGATTTTTTGCTGTTTACCTGTATCGTTATAGGTACTCGCATTATCTACACAGGGTGCCACGACGCGCGTTTGAACATTGAATCATCATCAAAGATTCCGTACCTCTACATACAGATAAATCAATTGAAATGTACATGGTAATCTACAGCAATGATTACTCTTATCGGAGACTGAATTTCTGCCACAAAAACGGGCATTTTCCCACATACCAGTACATAATGTAAAAACCGTGGCTTAAGGGAATGTTTAGTGATTAAGAAAAGGATCACACACACCCACGTCTCACCGTCCCAAAAGATATGCAAAATACATTTTTCGCCTTTTTCGCATCGCCTTGTATAGGCACCAAATTATTTTGATTATATTTGTGCAACTACACGTATCCAAGTTTCAGTAGATTCAGATTCTCGGGATAGGAATGAAGTAATCTTTCCGCAGTTTGAAATAATATTTGACGGAATCCGAAAATTTGCGGAAACCGTACTGTACAGATTGAACAAAGATCGAATTGAACGATGCTGTTTTTCTTACATGCTGTATACAGCATGTAAATTGTTTGTACGTTTGCATAGTACAGTATGTGGATTGAAATACTGTAAATCAGAAATAAGAAAGAGTCAGCGCTTTATATCACAATTCAAATGCGGTTAGCTCTTGCAGTTTTCAGCATTTTGTTATTGTTTATGTCATTTGCTACATCTGCTACATCGGCGACATGGAGTGAATCATTTAGCGAGCAACTGAAGTCCTTCCGCAAACCATGTTTGGCTTTAATAACATACAAGCGATTTCAGTAGAAATTGCCGAAGACCGTGTTACCGCGGAACATTGGTTTTTTATCGGATAGTAGGCACAAATTAAAGGATAAAACTAACGGCTCACATGATCCAACAGGTTACGTTCGTCTGCACCGTACGAAATAGGAAGCTTAACTGCAACGTTACAACATAAAGCACAAAACAGCGAGCTCGTATTAGACTAAGGTTAGCCTTAACTTAAACTTGTAGCCTTCAATTCCGGGATTTATCACAATCTTGAACCGCTATACATACACCAAAGAAGCACTTTAGCTAAAGGAAGACAAGAACAGACAAATGTTTAGACACTTACCCAGTCCGAGTTCGTAAAAGTAAAGCTTGGCGGCGGTGGTACCTCGGTACAGTATGAAAAGGGTTCTATGCCATTGATTAAGGTAATAAAGGAATTGCAAGAACCGGGGGGCGCTGGTGGATTTGGATGCTACGAAGCACAAACGGCCAGTAAGCAGCATATGCAATCGCCGCTTAAAACGGACCGGAGTTTAAAACAAATCGATGTGATATTTACCGTAATCTCAAAGGGAAGGACAAATTCAACCTAGGTAAACAATCGTCTTTTAGAATTCCTGCCCATTGGTAACGAAAACGTTATCATTGTTTAACGTACTTTCACATGTTTTCCGGCTGGTAGTGGACTACCGTTATTACCGTACTCGCAGGAGATCTCCTTTTGGGTGGACGCAGGATAGTTTTCCGATGTGATTTCGATGATGTCTGTTGTGGTCATCTCCGTTGGAATCAAACCTCCTTGGGGGCAGGCTGTGGAGAAAGAATGCTTATTGTTAGGCCACATTATTGTCCAAAAGTATTTGTTACTTAACACTCTTTGTTCTGGGGAAAGTTCAAGTAAAGAATGCTCATAATACTTGAATTCTCAAAGTAATTAACTGTTAAGATGACGGTTTATGAGATGGTAGGATAAACAGATGACTCATAGCAGTATTATCCTATGTTGACGGTTAATGACTTAAACAATTCGTGACTATTCGCTGTTTGAATTTCTCGCAAAATAAAAAAATTTAATCAGTAATTGGTCCATTTGGGACAAAATTCTGGCCTAGTTCCACAATTTTTCGAATATGATGCTTCGGGTGATTTACTTGTCAGTGTTTGTCAAAGCTGACGTTAAGGCGATTTTCTGTACATTGCCACAAGTGTAGATAAAAACCAAGCCTTTGCGCACCCGCAAACGTTACACCTAGTTGCTTTGTTACTTCTAATAGCCAAAACATCAATATAGAGTATGCATCAATCCGTTTGTGTGCGCAACGTCCAGTTATTGCGCAATAGCGGTGTAAAGTTTAAACACATTTCCTTCTCAAATAATTCAGTGTTTTATCCAAACTTCTCGAAACTTATATCAATAAATGCGCATATATGTGATGATCGCTCTGAACCACTTTCAGCCCTGAGGTGTGTTTTTGAAATTTTAAAATGGATTTCGAAGTTTTTGAAATTAATTTTAAAATTTCCAAATCATGCTATTGGGCTAAGTCTGGGTCAGAACAATCATCATATAATGTGCATTTATTATGAAAGTCTCAAGAAGTTTGGATAAAACGTTGAATTATTTGAGAAGCGAATGTGTTTAACTTTTCGATGCTGTTGCGCAATAACCGGACGTTGCGCGCACAAACGGATTGTTCGACACTATATATCAATGTTTTGGCTGTTAAAAATAACAAGACATTTATGTGTAACAGTTACACGCGCGCAGCTGTCCTGATTTCACTAATAGTTATAACAACGGGACGAGTATAGCCTCAACAAGTCCACATAGTACCGATCTTAGGCGGTGGCGTTGTGGTAACAGTCGTTGTTGTGGTTGGTGTTGTGGTGGTGGTGGTGGTTGTTGTTGTGGTTGTCGTGCTGGTTGTCGTTGTCCTCGTTGTTGTCGTTGGCTTCTTGGTGGTGGTTGTAGTGGTACTGCAAGATACAGAACATGGAAAAAGACAGTTCAATGTGGAAGATTGATTAATCGCAGTAGCGATACGAGAACGGTATGCATTATACTTTTAACGCCTTCGCCTACTCAGAAAACACTTCTACAGCGTACGCAATTGTGACCACGCAACCTTATTTTAGCCATATATGGCAAAGCTATGCATGTCTAAATTAGTACGTAATTGCCGCTGTCACGAATTCGTACAAATAATTAAACTCTTCCTGATGCCCACCTGGTCACGTAAGGAACGCATTTTTTCCCTGTAGCATCTGGATAACCAAGTTTCCCGTCACAAGTGCATTTGTTATCCACAGAACATATGGAATACGAATCGGCGCAGCGGCCCCCTGGATTAGCGCAAGGACATCGTAGACCTGCTAACCTCATTTCCCGGGGACACGCATTTGTAAATGCGAGATTGGCAGCTTCTTGGGCACGTACACCGGCGACATCGACACCAGCTGGCACCGATGTGTCCAATTGAGGGCGGTCAAAGACGGTGCCTGGGACATTAGGCTGGGTTGTGGCTGCCGACATCGGAATGCCGCCGAATGAGAACGGTGCAAGGAAACCGAACCTCCCGAGCGGAAGCGGAGAAAGGATGACATCCTGACTGCCGGAGTGCCAAAGATAGTCGAGAAATACGATTAGTGCCATTGTGACCTTCCTGACTGCCGGCAACATTATTACAGACGGCTCGAAAACAGAGGCTTGAAACTGAAGCTAAAACGTTTTATTTAGTTACAACGTGTACCACCCAGAAGACAGATTGAACAGAATTGTCGTTTTATTGCTCGCAACAGAGTCCACCCTCAGGCGTATCTGTTTTTATGCAGGAAATACGGAAAGACCGGTGCAGGCGGGCTGGATTTCATTCAGCGTGCGGATGACCGTCGATCAGACGCAGAGCGATGGATAGCATTTTGCGGGTGAGTCATCTTTGTCTGTTCGCATAACCATGTTCCGTGTCTGCCGCATAAATGCCGCGCACCATCAGTATCGCGGTGCAACAGACCTTTTCTCAGTAAATAGTACTTCCGCTTAACGAGCGTTAAGTAGGTCTTGTACGTCTTGCGGTCAGAATGACTGACGACGGTTTTATCAACAAAAATGCATGTTTTCGTATCTAGCATAGTAGCAGCACCGGCGAAAACGGTCAGTGAACTGAAGCGCAAGCCTTGCAGAACATTAAAGCAGATGTCGATCCGCATTTAACAGCGGAAATCGGCCAGAGAGAAAGAATGGTAGGACCGAGGTAGCTGACCATCTGGTGTCGGCAGATATCGGCCTTATTTGACAACCACAACGTTGAAAAGATTGTCCAATGAGCACGCCGAACAAGCTACGCGCTTTTCGATGTCAATAAATAATCAATCCCAATCACGCACTGTATTGGTCGCAATTGTCTGGCGCGGATTAATTCTGATTGATAACCTGTTGAACACTGGCAGCTTTCATGTCATCACGCACAATGAAAGGTAAATAAGGCCATTGGGCCACCGAAAACAAGAAGAAGATTTTAATCGATGAATTTTTCTTGCTACATGCGCAATGCGGTACTAGCTGTGCTTCTGAGCAAGCTTGTGAGACAGCTAGCAGAACATGCATTCGAGCACAAACTGCAACCACAGGCCCACACGCACCATGCTAGTCTTCTAGCTACGGTAGAAGGCGCCGCTTTCGCATCTCCGTTTCTAAAGTCAGCCGTATTAGTCACATAAACCTCGACACTAGCTAAATACCCTGATATGTTTCGAAAAATGGTATAACTGCGCATTTTATATTATTTTCTCAAGATCAACTGATAATTTGCAGAATTAATTAACGCTAAGCTGCTCGATCACTGGTAATTAACATAATTATTTTGTTGTTTACTCCATTTACGGTACTTTCTCTGTATACATACGCTGTTTAGAGCAAGGTTGATGCAAATATGCTCTCCTAATTATCAGTTAGCGATTTTGTTATTTTGTGTACCATTTTCGAACCTGAAAGTAAGTGGTTACTTTTGATTTCGTTTCCTGAAGGCATGGGATTACTGTATTTACATAACTGGTTTGTCACTGCATATTTTACTTACAAAGTGGTAATTCAGGTTTAATTCACAACGCACGACGATAAGGTTTACTATTTTCAAATGGCTCGCCATTTTTAAGAGCTACGGAGACTCTGTTAGATCCGTCACATAATGGTATCTTGCAGAACAATTAACATACGTTTTTTCACAACCGGCTTTCGATCCCATCACTTGTAACTGCACTGAACGGCTACCGGTCTAAATCATGGTCTCTGTGATATCTGACCTACAAGCTCTTCGCAAACTTTCCAACGGACAATGAACCTCTTTTCATTGGCTAGTGTTTACTTTTACAAAAACAAACAACCACCCGTTCTGGGGGTCATTCGATAGTTTTAACCGGAAATGCTTGGCCGACTTTGATCACGATGAAAATAAGTGAGACAGCCATCGCAAAACCATTCTCGCTTTCTAGCCTGAAGGCGCTACTTTCGCTTTGCGCTTTCTGAAGGCATTTGAGTAATCAAATACATGTACATGTAGACACTAGTTAACTTGACTTATCTGAAACTAGCGAAGGGAGGAGGCGTAAGTTTTACGCCCTATAGCGAGGTCGTCCCAAAATATTTACCTTACGCCGCCGATGTAGTTGAGTACCTTCACATAATTCGAAATATGCTATTCAGCTACTGCATATTTGTCATAATTTCCGTCCAAGGCCTGGCGATGGTGTACTCAAGTGTTTATACTAAAACAACACGACCGTAAGTTTCCAAAACGGTCGACCGTACCCATCCTCTACGTTACCGTTTTCAAGATGTAGCCGTTTATTGGAGTTCTGACTAGAGTTAGGGTGGGTCTCGATTTCGAAGCGAATCTCGATACGGTACGCGGGCGTGGCTAAACGAAAGGTACGGCGCCGTA
>JAQGAU010000387.1:0-29313 GCA_034698045.1 Paramacrobiotus richtersi
CGGATCGCGTGAGTGATCGGCATCATAACTATACACATATAATGCTGTCGGCCCGGAGTCCCGGACGCATTTTTATGACCAATTGTAGGTACTGCGACAGTTAGTAGCCATGCAAGGTGACCTCGAGATCGACAATATTCAGCCGATACAGTTCTACTGGCACGACAATCCGGTGCAGCATCACCGAGAGATATGGTACGCCAAGTAGTCTGCCTATTAGAGAACAGTCCATACTATCGTCATTTCCGGTACGAAATTTACGAATACTAAGAAGCTAAGACAGAAATAATTGCAGCTTCAGCAACGGATTCTCCGTGCAAATTGACCGCGGATTGTTTTTCCATGACCAACGGGATGTCGACAGCTATCCGGAATGTGACGAAAGATGGCGTGTGAAGGACACAGTAATCAATGTGGTTTATGGTGACCGGAAATGTTAAATTAGTTGCACGCAGGAAATGTCAAATTAGTTGCACGCAGAGTAGGTAATAAACGAGATATCTGCAAGAACGACTCGCAAATAATGAATAAAAACGAACCGAAACAACGATGAACGGACAGAACTGTAGAACACGCCGGCAGAATTGTGCAAACCAAGAAGAAATTAAAGGTCCGAGTCTTTTGTAGGGAAATTTCAACTCAGCCACTTAGATTAATGTATCAATAAGGTGCTTTATCTTGAATGATTCGAGCCGGATGAGGAGTGTTGTGGGTAATGCATGGTATGGGAAAAGTGGGATAATACCAACCAGGGTTGAATAAGTTCTAATATTCATAAGGAGAAACAATGAGCATGAGCATGACATTGTATTGTTTAACTTGAAGTTAATCCGGAATTCTCTTGATCAATCTTTATCACCCTCTCCAAGGCAAAAGTACTTGCAAATAAAAAGTAAAACAAGTACACTAGTATGTACCGGCTCCCTACGCTGTAGATTCGCAAAACGAAGCACAGCCTGTACATAACACAAAACGAGCGTGCCATGTAAGCCATCGCACTACGATTCACATACCATTAAGGCATGTAAACTCAGCAACTTGCCAGTTAATTTTCAGAAAAACTTAAGGCAGTGTCGGCACAGGTACCTGCGGGCGTTACTTATTAGTACTCTTGCACAACAAATATACCAGTCCCTTAACAAGACTAGTACTTCTACTTGTTATTACTTCGGTATTTAACCCAGGAACGCCAGCCATCCTTTGGGATGGTCGGATAAAGAAATTCAATTTTCGTAACGACTCCGGAACTTATGGAATCTGTTTAAAGCCTCGGTACTAAAACCACCGGCGCGGTGCCACCGCGGTGGCGCTGCTTGGTTAAGTGTGTGTGTCAGTGTTTGTACTATCATGACAGGAACGTAGCCATGTCATACAGTAAAATCTACCCCGACCATCCCTCTTGTTTTCTATGGTCTGTTTTGTAGAAGTGCTCTTACAGTTAATTTCGGTTTTTATTTGCTTCTCGGCTGCTTTTTTGTGGCCATGTCCTGGAAAACATACTGTAAAGAAAGCCAGTGTGCAAATATTACAACTTTGCTGACCATTGAGTGACTTCTCATTTGCTTTTTCATTCAAAAGTGCTCATGAAGACTATAATCTAAAGAGTATTCTGACCCTTGCTAGAACAAATGTAACAAACTTCCTATGGGCACATGGTTGTGTAAACAAACACTAATTAACACCAAAACAATCCTAATAAACTAAATACATTAAAGCTTGATAAATTCCATGAATACTTATATTTCCTTTGACAATACGAGTACTGTACTTCACTAATAAATTAACTTGTGTCTTGACGATGTTCCATAAAAAATAAAAGATATCACGCTCAGTATTCTTGGAGGAACGGAACCAGATACTTTAGTTTGTTCAAAAATGAAAAAAACGAGCTTCTTGACATAATTTTTCAGAACAAACAGGGTCGCTGATTGTTGCATACGCTTTTACCAATGTGAACGGGAGTTATCATTTAGAAAACTATCGAAATTCTTCATTATTCCTTAGCGTAGTTCAGAGACCGTCTATGAGCCGTCTATACAGGTTAAGAAGCATCGTAATGCGTACAAATTGCAGTATCATGTGTTTCCCAAATTAACCTCACCGAAAGTGTGGTTTTTGACTACCAATGGTCCAATAACCTTATCTCTTTGTTATCGACTTGCTACAAACTGCTTACCTGGTTCTGGTTCCAAGGGCTATAACAGAAAGGCGATTAGTTTTTCACTGGCTCCAGGAAAAAACTGGACGGCCCATCGACGTACGCTTACGGATCACGTTACTGTAAACATCTGCAAAGGACTCAGCGGCGATCTCCTTCTTGGTAGTGCGAAGTGCGAACTCTCCTTGCGTTCGTCTAGAGTAGAATATCGAACTGTCTATCAAATCATACTACAGCCGCAGTAAATTACGGCGCTTTAATGGTTGCCCAGCAATCCCGGTAAAGCTGCAAACGATGGCGCATATTCTTGATAGCTGGTATCTCTATTACAGACGGGACATGCTGTTGGCTTCTTTAAAATGATTGCATCCTTTCGTTCTGTAGAATTAAGATCGCAATTTTTTCATTTAACTTAATAAGTGAAACGAATGACACCACAGAAGGTGGTAAATATAATCAAGACATGTATGCGTCGATGGTGATAGCACGGTGATTTCAGCGTAGGGAATACAATGATGTTTGTGACTGTTGATTCATTTCGTAGACCGCATCTACGAGTATGTGTCTTACAGCTATGATAACATTTGTCTGCCACACAGCTGTGGTTTCAGCTCGGCCTAAAAGTTGCTCTAATATCATTTTGCGAGGTGTCGGAATGAGGGCACATGACGTAACAATGTAACCACAAGACCGACTCCTTAAAAACGTAAACAAACTTAAGTGTCTCCGCAGAAATATCTGTGAAACGTAATCAAAGGGCTATTAAAACCGGTAGCCTACAATACTTTGTAACGAAAATACAACTGAATTTTTGAGACTTTTTCTGAACCGGGTGTGCCAGTTTTGACTAGTCATTGTCAAAAAAAGGTCACCAGATACAGAAACAGGAAATACAATGTAAATATCAGGGTACACTGGCTTTTATCGGATACATCATATACCAATACGGTAGCGACGACTTTGTGCGTTTTCATGGGAAAGACACGTTTCCTATTTTTAATACCAACAGATGCGTTGATATAAGCAGAACGGATGGACCATGATGGCTCGAGATATCCGTGACATAGCGACAACGGACGTGGTGGTGTTGGCCTGTGGTTGCGGTTGTCTGAAACCTTGTGGCCGGTTGTGACTGACAGCGCGCAGTTTGATGGAAGTATACATGTATGTAATGTATTTGGAACTCGGTGTCCTGGGGCCCCACGATGTAGATATTTAACTGGATAATAATAAAAACGTGCCAAATGGGTCCTCGCGATGCAAAACAAACCTACATTCAGCTGAACGCTTGTCCGACCGTTATCTGCAAGGACGACACGGGTACGTGAGAAGCCCTGTGCACCAGCGTCAGTGGACCATTGCAACGAATGCAAACAATGTCCTCGAATACATCAGATAACCGCATCTGGCTTAAGGGATGACGTTTCCCCAAACCCAAACAAAACCTGCCAATCATTCTGCATGCCCTTTGATCCAGAGGTGGTAATTGTACTACTGGAAGAAATATTCGAAGCTAGTCCAATTTTTAAGTAAGGTGTAAAAGGGAGCAATGCTCCGTTGCAGATGACATTAAAGTTATTCCTTATATTGAGTCGTTCCAGACTGTATCGTCTTGGTAAATTACAGCGAAGACACTTTGGCTCGAATTAAAGCTGAAGGCAAGACAGCGTTCGTTCAAGTTGTCAGTAGCGAATGGGCTGTTGGAAAAACGGCTAACAAACTGACAATTCTAGCCACCAAATAGAGATACGGACGTGCCTTTTTCGAAGCCATAAATAAGTTAAAGCGGCGTCTGGTCGATTAAAAAACGGCAAAAGAAAGAGTTTCCAGGTGGCACACTAACTGCATATCAGGCGAGGTTGTGGCTCCGAAGGCGTTTTGGACCCTCAATGCTGCTCATGAGTGGTTAATTCGTCCGTGTACCAGACTAACGCATCGTGACCCGTCACATTATTCAGGCTGTTGGCCAGCTAGGTCTCAGCCTTACTGCTGGCGCTGTACACCCACTAAAGCTGGCCCCGTGTACTGTACACGATACAGAGGGTAACTTTGTCCCGCGAACCCTCCTACCCGATGGTGACGGTTCCCAGGAGTCTGATTCGTTATTCCGTCCATCGGAAGACGAGACGGATATCACGCTGGGAAGATCATCAGGCTGGGCAGGATGATGTTCGCTTTTCTTTATGCAGGAATGGTCAGCAAGCTCGTTAGCTATAGCTGAACTCTGAAACGGCTTGGAGAGAGAAACGATCATCTTTACCGTTCGCTATACGACAGTGGTCACCATGCTCACGCAGTACAGTATCTGCGGACAATAGAATAACGTACTATTTTGTGACAGGCCGTTTCAGTTACTGCATTGCCGAAGATTCAGCAATAGCTGGCTGCCTCAAGTTTGACAGACGGCCGAGAACTGCGAAGTCAAAATGTCCAAGCCTTGACTGCTGCCACGCAAACACCAAACACGCGCACGCCGGCCCTCGCAGTCTCGCATTCTAGATGTTTTCGCCTTAGATATTTTGATTCCTGCCTGTGACGGCACTAATGCCACCAATGTCCATCCGCTTTGGCGGAACATCTCACAGCATTCGGGCGCTCAACGTTCAACAAGTCAGAAGTACTCTGGAAAGTGATCAGAATCATTGACCAGGGAAAATTCAACAAAAGATCGATCCTGAAAAACGTTCACATTCTGTATAACAAGACATATTTTTTTATCGCACGAGAGGGACCGGCCAAAGTCATCTTACAGTGGGCAGAAGAAATTGGTTTAGCAAACCCAGAACCCGAACAACCACTGGCAACCCCCACAAAGCGCCCAACAGAAGACAGACAGGAACAGCCAGCAAAAAAGAATAAAGCATAATGTCAGTCCAGTTTTTTACTGCAACGGTTGGTCATACCCTCTGGTGTCTCATAACACTCTATTTCAAGACTGGTAGAGGTAATCAACAAAAATGTTCCCAAAGCAATCGGATGTCTGATGTCATACATATATATTCATACATATATATAAGATCTCATACAGTCTGATGCAAAAAGAGACACAAAACGTTTTCAACAATACTTACAACTTGATACAGCAAAGCAAGTAGGAATTTCTGATTAGGATTTCCAGTAGGCAAGCTACTACTATGTGGTACCCCATGCATACAACATTCCGGTCTTTCTTACCTAATTCACCGGCTGTGCACGACGGCCTTGTAACAACATGACCTCTCTAATAAAAGCTAAGGAACCTTTCCGAAAACGTAAAAATCACAGCCAAATACACGAGGGAAGACATCGCGACGACCTGGTAACCCAAAATCCTCGTCGTGGATCCGATATTCATAATACTAAGCTGGTTATTAACATGTTATGGACCGTCTCTGAAGTTCAACATAATCAATAAACCGCCATTACCAACATTATAATCATAACTTTAGACTCTAACCTTCAGTCAGTTTCAGAATCTCCAACATTTCAAACAAAGACACTGGTTTTCATATCTTTTCGAAATTTTGTCTTCTTGTTTATTTTTTACTAAGGTCCGACGACACAAGGAAGTCCACCTTCCCCCTGGAATAGCGCATAGAAAACCCGAGCCCAGCACGAAGCGTACTCGCCCCAGCTTGGGAGGCTGCAGCCGGAAGCAGTTGAAAGTTCGCAGGGTTGTCATCAACCCACGCAAAGCACATTCTTAGGACACGCTTGGCGTAAACAGTAAAACGCTGCGCTTAAATATTCTCTACTTCGCTGACCTTACTTGATTTGTTGACGAGACAGACTCCTCCATAGAAGTTAGAAATTGGCTTAAGAATAATTCAACCGAAAAGTTACCTCTTTTCAGTGCTCCGGTCCTTCATCGAATGTAATCACACTGTCATCAGACCTCGAGGACGATATCCAGCTCCTAGGACTCTAGCATGTGGCTCATGCTAGAACATATCATTAGTTGATGAGCATTGATTTTGTTCGTACATGAGGTATTTTTCACTTGCCAATAACGATTCTCCAGTCATGCACGAAACCGATGTTGGAGCAGCAAACACTGAAAGCATTATCAGAACTCAACTGTTAACGTGATTGTCAGTTCCTACATAACTGTTTTCCATCTGATCAAGCCATTAAATCGGATAATGGTTTATAACGAGGCACGCAGTGTGACGACGAGCATGAACAGAGCTATCCCTAAGCAACTACATATAAATTTATGTTTAGTCGAACATATCGCTTGCGCCACTTGTAGGTAGCAGAATTTCACAATAATGTTTGCTTAATTTTTAGAAACTCGAAGTCTTGCTTGCTGTTCGATCACAAATGGAGACAGAAATCATAATAATATTATGTAGGAGACTTGTTTCCGAAACAACAGAATGTGTTTATACGGGAAATCCAGATCCTAAACAATAGTATTAACAACAGTTACCATTTCTATAGCTTTCTACAACAGTATGGTTACCATTTCTATTAGCAGTACCGATACAAGTGCTCCTTGATTACTGATCATAGGCTGGTCCAGAAATCGCTGAACAAAGTCACTAGGAATTTCGGTAGCCTTTCCGTAATGGCCACACCGGCTCGCTAATTATAACTGTCTAGATAACTGTAGTTCTGAGGTTTCTTACAGTACATACGTAACAAGCCGCAGGAAGTATTAGTAATTAGTGCAGGTTATGTTAGTACCACTGACTACAGAGTCCGTTTCGAAGAAAAACTGCAGGAATATCTGTACAAGCACCACCTAAAAAGTCAGACCATGGTAAGCATTTACAAGCATTTTGTTTTCGGTAGAAACCTGGTGTGACCGCCGCAGGGCACAAACAGGGTACCAAATACAGAAGGCCAAGTAATCAACGCCACTGAACGCCGTGTTCTCGTTTAATCTCTACTCTGTTCACGTTTACCACATATAGATAAGTAACATGTTTACACACCTGGCTGCGCTTTCTCGCTGCAGCAGTGTGTAGCCATTGCGAAGTCTATCGTTGAACCTTCATACAAGTCTCTATGGCATACCATCCAACATCCCTCACCCATGCAGTCTTTACCCCAGCGTCGACCAGTTACTGTGCTGAGAAAAGTGCTTTGTCGAACAATGAGCCGCCTTTACTGAGCCTAGGTCATGAAAGCGTTCGGGACCTGTCATTATATTAATTTTTATAACACGTCTTCTGTAGTATACCGGGTTTAACATTTAGCATTAATACTTTTTGTTCCACGCCGTTGACTGTTAACAGACTTGCTGTCAGTACTATCACAGCTGTTCCATGTACCACTGAACCATCATGAGCAGAAATGAATGGCGCGAAACACACCGCCAGCTATCCGCACAGACAGAAGCTTATGGGTTTAAGGCAACCGTGACTGGGAAAAATATTCTACTCGTAACTGAATAGATGGTTAGCCTTAAGCTATATGTACTGCGGTATCCCTTTCAGATTTAGTGGATCTAACAACAGAATCCAAGATACCATCAAGTTCATTAAACGAAAGAGCTACCTAGCTTTTGATGAAACTGTACTTTTTATCGTGAACATTTTACTCTGGATGATGCAATCGTCTAATATAATCTAGTTATCAAACAATAATAATTTACATAATCTAGTTATCAAAATTTACTGACATATATACCGTACTTTACGTCGATACTCTTTTAGTACATGGGAAGACATATGTATGAAAAAGGCCAAGTCTATGCGCAGGCTTATATACATATGACCCATTTGGAGTTACACAGCAACCATTGTCGCCATTGCCGTTTCATTTACGGCGCACATAAGACGGCATATTCATCTCCTGTGCTCTTCCAGAGTGCTGCTGGCAGAGGTATAAAACTGTCGTCTTTGGTGGTTCCATTTTACCGGATTCGTACCCCATTATCCCGATACAACATCTCAAACGTTTCAGTCAGCGGGTGTCCCTGTTTATGGCAGTATTTCTGTTTATATGATAGCTGTGTTACCTGAGCCTAACGAACGTGTTGCCAATGTACGCGCAGTGTCGCCACAATGACAGTGAATCAAACGCTTCACAGACTGCCTGCCTCCCTTTGTTACATTTACTGTAGCAGTCTTGTTTTTTTGCGAGGGTTATACAGTTTCACATAAACAGATTATGGTTTTCACATAAAAATATACACGGTCGCTCTCCGTACAGTTGCCAGCGTATAGCTGCAGTTAACGGGAATTTTCTTCGTGTTCCGAATCATATATGCCAAATAATACAGCATATAGATTCAACCGATTCCTTTCGGATGAGGAGAGAAAAAAGTACAAGCTGGTCAAAAAAGGCTAACGAAAAAAAGTAAGAAGTCTAACCACCTGCAAAGGCTCTTGGCGGGCACTAATCAGGGCGAAGAGGAACAAAATTTGTTCAACAAATAGTACCAAATAAATACATAATAAATAAAACAGCTAGACAAAATAAATTAACACATCATAAAAATTTGTTAATTAATTTAGAAAGTGTTTGCTATGAGAATTATAAATATATCAAATTCCTAAGATAAGCCGGGGCGGTTAGGTTATGTAGTGCGCGAATCGCAGTTCAGGTCAGCGTGCTTCATGTGCGATGTCGGCGGCGGCCGATCTCCAGCCGAACAATCGGAACGGCACGAAGCGAGCCCGATCCTGACTCAGATATAAGAAGTGCTAAATAGTAAATTTACAGGTCTTTTCGGTAATTTCACGCCAACATATGGTAGTCATGTTTAATCAGACGAAAGTCCGAGCCTGTCGGATAGCGATGATTCGTGTAGGCTTGTAGCAGTGACGGGACTACCAAAGAGGTAAACCAACGAGATCTCGAGTCCGCATGCGTGAAAGCGGATTTCAAGATGATTCGAACCAAAAATATACTCGCTGAAGCCTGGTACAAGAGAGCGCTTTGTGACGTTTCCTACCGTAATGGGTACAAACGGCTCAGAAGCTTGCATCTGAGACGCTCAGTGCGAAAGAGGCTCAGGAGAGTCCCTTTGGGATAGCACAGCTCTCGTTTTGTCTGACGAGGAAGACGAAGCAACTATCAGGTAGGCGTAAACTGAGCGGAAGGAGGCCGCTGCACCAAGTGTGCTCGATACGGACGGACCCAGCAGGAGCAGCGGTAACGTATAATGGCGACTAAAGAGTTCCGCTGCCCACAAACGCACTCGGACACTCACAGATGGTTGGAAAGTTACCCGACTTTTTCAAATTTGGATACATCCACCGGAGGAGCCAGACCTCCTAAACAGGAAAAACCGAGAAGCGCCCGCCAACACAACCGGCGGACGAATCCAAACGCTGCGATGCATTGGGAATTCGTCTACCTCGAGGGTGACCAGCAGCGCCCTTCAGACGCTAGGTATTGGGATGTGGTGTTGAAGCCATATATCGGTGAACGATAAATCCAGACAAGCGCCTCCATAACCGGATACGGGTGTAGATGACCCGGAAAGTTACTTCCCTCAGTGTGCCGGCCCTTTTGCAGTGCTGATATCACATTGTCCTCAAGCAGGGTATACTCTTTTAAGTTGAGCATAATTAGGCTTATAGTTATGTGACTGTAATCTGCATTGCTGTTGTCAGCTTATTTTCGTAGTAAAATGGCCACCACCGCAAATATGTGCAGTTAACTAATACTGAACGTACATATTATAACCATAATTTAATCGGATACCGGGTACTTTTCTTTGTACTAGTTCAGAATTACTTAAATCGAACATGATTACGCATCACACCGAACACAATACACACAGGCTATAGGTAATATTATTATCTACCGTGATCATTCGTGTTCATAATATTTCATCAAAGTTTCCCATTTCGATCCAGCAACTTCCGGATAAACGGTTAGATTCCGAAATTATGATTCCAGCAATGATTCGGTTAATTCGCACTCGGAAAGACATTCCGATTCCAGCCGAACGTGTAGGCCGTAAAAACATAAATGTACACATCTAAGCAAAAATTTAACCCTGTTCGCGTTAATGCTAATCACCCTTCTGAAATCACTCCAAATAGATGTGTCGATCTTGAGAAACCGAGGCACGCATCGACTTCTTGGCGGTATCTTGCGCGACTCAAGTGGAGGACGTCGCCAGTAACATAGAAAATCGCTAGATGAACTATGCCATGGAAATATGCAGAACTGCAATTATGAAAGTTTGTCTTCCCTTAGCAACATGTTAGCGAATCACATACGGAATAGCTCAGTAACATTTACTTTCTCCGCATTTACTTTCTCGCATTTACATTTGGTGTGACGGTGGTCCTCCATTGGATTATGCTGTACACTTAGCAACTCAACTCAACGCTCCCCAGTTCGACTCATGGCCGAAAACCGGATGTATTTTTTCCGGGATTTGTCTTAAACACACAGTCTGTGCATTTCAGCTTTTGCCGTCACAATCGTAGCCTTTGACAGCACTGAGTGGCTAAAAACGGTGCAGTTTGTTCAGAGTTTCCGCGTCCAAAAGGAGACTCTTACTGCGCTGTCATGGTTGCATTTGCTATCCTGTTAGCTACGACTTACGTTACGAAAGGTGAGCTATCAAACGTTAACCGACGTCTGTCATTGCTTCGGGATTTCGAGCCGTCTGGAACCCCAGAGTAAGTTGGAAATAGTGCCTCATATCCTCATGCAGTTAGTACTTGCCGTGATACGGTAGCAGTATATAGTTTGCGAATTCGTGCGCGCTTCTATCGATGATTGCGCATCCTGCTGTACGGACGTGATTCCTACGCCCAAACTTGTTAAATTTCGATCCTTATTTGTACCAACGCAACGCTCATTTGGCGATATGTTTGTATCCGCCGTTTCGGCAGCCGCAACTTTTTATAGCTAGTTGAACTGTCCAGGCGATCATGGCGCAGGCGATAGTTCGGGTTGGGCTGTGTGCAGCGTTGCTGAAAACACAGATCGGGGAAGTCAGGGAAGCAGAAGCGTGCAGGAAGCGCCACCTATTCGCTAGTGAAGACTCGCGTGAATTGGTTTCCGGTGACTTTCCGTTCCTAATTTCCTGCCGGCTTCGGCTTTTTCCGCCCACTGCAGTTGAGGTGACGGTCTTTGCTGGACGGATGTTGTCGCGGATGAACAGCGATCGCCGGCATTTATGTGGTAGTTCAGAACACTACTGTGCTAACCTCAAACTGCCGTGGAACGCCATGACCGGCTCACTACACTAGGGTTTGCTCGTTTTTGCTGTCGGGCAGCTGCAGCCTGGTTTTCGGGGTTTCAGAAGGTCCAGATTAATCGATGACCCTCGTCCCGCCATGATGATGAAAGGCGCTCGTATTCATGCAGTACCTCGCAGATTTGTTTACTGGGCCCTATGTACAGTAAAAAGTCTTTATTGGGCCCATCCTGGAGCTGTGCTAACATGTACGGTTTTCTCAAGTTTCTCCTACTGAACGCGCGCGCTGAAAGATCTTTATCCAGCCTTACGAAAGCAATTCTACATGTGACACAGTTTTGCCGGTAAGAAGCACGCATATACACTTGATGATGCGACTGAGGGACTGATAACGAAGTGTAACAGGTGCTGTACATAGCATCTGCTAGAAATCACCGGTAAACAGGGTGGACCCAGTAAAGACTTTTCGTTGTGCATATGGCCCAGTAAACCCGTTGTCGACGTACATGTTTTAAGATGCGATGCCCGGGTCTGTAGGTTTTGGGTGCTGGTGCTCGTGGTGTTTATTTTGGACTCCCACAATGAGTACCTTGGCTGTAAAGAAGGCAGTGCGGTCGCCTAGCAGCTTTACTGGGTGCTGCAATGATGTTCGGCGAAGATGGAAATGTTGGCATCTACCGAGACTCGCAGAAGTGCCAAATTCTGCGAAAAGACGAGCTGCAGACAGTACGGGTGCTAGTCGCGGTGTAAGCTTGCAAGAGGGTGTTGAGCGTCGTGGTATTGCGAGGGTTCCTCGGAGATCCGGGAAAATGTTCGGACATCGAGTGGGCATATTGGCGGCGGCTGCCTAGGTCTCCTCGGAAGCGCTACCTGAAACGTGAGAAAGCGTTAGCCAGATAGGGCTACGCACCATTGCAGGAAGATATGACCGTTCTTTTCCGGTTAGTAGTTACTAAGAAAGATTGTTGCAGGATAGAAGTTCAGGAAGGTTCGATTTTAATCCGATTTAGTAATAAATTAACCTCCTTTGCTGTTGGACCAGCGCGCACTCACCATGCAAGTTCAAGTCCGATTTCAGACCTGCTTAAAAGCACTGGCAAAAAAACAATGGATAGCTAGCCGTATTTGACTTAATAGATTGTTACCGTAAGCCAAGCAAGTCGAGCAGACACCTCATCAAAAACATTTCTGTTGAATCTTGCAGTTACTGCGCTGAAGTGTTACGAATGCAATCCAATGCAGTCGATGAAGTGCCCGGGCCTCCTGCCTAAGAAAGATCCGTCTTTAGATAAACTTCGTCAGAAGGACTGCCGTGGGCCGAATGCTTTTTGTGGTGAACGAACCTACGGGACATCACCGAAAGACCCGGACCGTAAGAGTTTAGCAACATAAAGTTTGTTTACAAATCCGAAGTAACTGGGGAAAGAAATTTAACGGAAATCGATTAAAGCTATATCCTGAGGACGAATTAGAAAAAATCACCTTTTACATTATCCGAGCGGGAAGCATCCCCGACCAAGGATAAATTTTTATATAAATGCAATACTCGTATAGTTTGGAAGAGCATTTCTTTCTCCATCAAGCTCTAAGCATATCTTTGCGCTAAAATGAAATACTAACCAAAGCTTGCTGAGGGATATCCCTGCCATTCTCAACAACAACAACTTTATTCCTCTGGCCATTTCGGTCCAGCAGGTGTCATGACATACTGCATGACATTAAAACTACGGTACAGATCAACACAATCATAACTATAAACGTCAGCCTGATAACTGAACATAGTGAGGAAAACAAACAAAAAAAATAACCAAACACCACGCTGAAAGTTTCGCATAAAGTTCCAGATGAGGGCACTATGGATAATTAACAATCATGTATATACGTAGACACAGTTATCATGCAACAGGAGCGTCCTTTCAGGTCAACTGCTAAAATATTCCTTCGTCCAATATCAGTCGTCCGCGGTAGCAATCCATTACATCCTTCAGAAGCCGCTGAACAAAGTTGCCAACGGCAAGAGTATCCCGATCCAAGTCTTCGGTCCTGTCCGTACTATCCATACATCGCTTCACATACTCGAACAGATCCAGGGGTATCATCGTCAGCCTCTTCACGAATGACTCACGCGTTGGTAAATGCAGCGGGCAGTGGAGCACAACATGGATCTCGTCCTCTGGAACTTGACAGTGCTGACATATCCGCTCATCTCGCTCCAGGTTTTCCCACCGCCCCGTCTCGATTCTCATATAGTGGCATCCGGCAAGCAGTCGAATGATGGAACCAGTCAGATGCCGAGGTAAGATGTCGATGTACGGCACTCTAATCGGTTTCGGATGTATCTGCAACATAAACAACAACTTCCCTCTCCCGAGGGCATAATCATCGCTCACTCGACCCAAAAGGTCATCCATAAACTTCCCCCGCAGTTTGGCCATGATGTCCATCGAGGACATCAGTGCTAACTTCTGTTCTAATGATACTGCGTCACCCCATTCGATTTCGATTTCCGTTTCTACTGGTTTGAGTGCTCTACGTAGGAGACCCTTCTTTCGTCCCTGTGCGGATTTCACCAGTTCCGCCAGTGCCAGGCGAACTAGACTGTCAGCTGACATTTTCATGCAGCGCGCAATATATTTCAATTGGTTGCGTATTTGTCGATAGTGTAGAGGTGTTTTCGTGGTGAGATAGTAAAAAGCGTCTGATGAAACGTTTCGCCCAGTCCTGAAAAACCATCGAAAAAAGTTCCGAAAAAAAAAGTTCCACCGAAAAAAAAAACCATCTCATGACGCACACAGCCGTGACTGTTGACCTCGCGGTTTCTACTCGGTTGTCATCGCTGCGAGCTGTTTGACATTAGCAACGGGAGCGTACATGCTGTGTTGTCGATACCGATAATAATACACTACGAAATGGCGAGGATTCAGAGGTTGTAAACGGGCGAAGCTGGGGTTGGAGTAACGTAGACTGTGGGCGAAGCTGGCTAATATTTGAAAAGGTTTCAAAAATCCCTAGGTTTTACCTTGAAAAACTTAGATGTTCCTTTAAAAACAATGGTTTTACTTAAAACTTGAACTAATGAACTGCGCCACGTTTTGTGCAGTGGGTTGCTTTACGTGGTGCAAATGTTTCTTCTCCCGGCGACGGAGGTTCTCGTCTCCCGCCCCTTCGGCCGGACCTCGCGCCGCCTCTGCTAACCAGCAAGAATATTTTCTTTATTGTGCGCCTTCAAGCCACGGTTTGGAAGTGTTCTGGGCTACTTAACACCGCAGAGCGGCTTTTGCAAGATGTACTGTACAAAGGACCAACAACAACTGCGAGAATCGAGTTCTGTGAATGTGGACTCAACCAGAAGAAGGGATAAAAGCTGAGTAAAAAGGTCATTGCGCGACATGATGTGTTCTGCAGCTTGAATACGCATAGCTGTTATGTGGTAAATGTTACATGCGATCCGCATTTTCCTTGCAGGTGTTTTCAATCAGAAGGGTTGCGATACCGATTCTGGATTGTAAGTCTTCTATAGGGTAACAGCTAAAAGCTTGTGCATAATTATATGGTAAACACGTTTTCTGTCAACGAGCTGCAGCGCACATATGTAATTTCGGGGAATCCAGCGGAACATTTTGGCGGATGGGAACACTGTTGCCGGTTACAAATAAGAAAATTACACAAATACAAAACCATCAGCGTCCTTCCTGTATTTAATTTTTTTTGCGTTTTATTGTGCACAGCAACATGCAACACATTTCAGTGCTTCTGCTCTGTATTATTTGCCGTGAGTTATCCGGTCTCATCAAAGCGGACTGGAACCGCATTTACCGCAAATACTTGTGTAATTAATGCTTGTGTAACGCCAACAGTTTGGATTTTTTGGATTAGAAATCTTAGGAATCATTACTTCATGGTAATAAAAATAAATAAGCGTAAGCAACTATAACACAGGAAAAAAGTATGAAAGGTTTTCTGGATGTGCCAATCTCGTCTTCAGAGATAGGAAAGCTTCAGAAAGAAAAGTGGGATGTTTTGTGGATGGAGGGCGGAGTCATCTGGGACACGACTATGCTCATCAGTACTGCTACTCCGATACGGGTCTTTGCAACAATAAAACACTGGACGAGATGCTGGTCTCAAGTTCGCAAACTTTCATCCCGCATGTGCTCTTAATCACTAGTTCCTACAGTTTTCTCGTACTTGCACTTAGATAGGTCCTTAAACACAAGGCCCCATGCAAAAACAGAAGTGCTCATTATTGTGTGGTCCAGGTGAACAAAACTAACTGCTGGAGCTTTGACCGTGTAAACTTAATCGCAGTAGTTGTACAGCACTACCGTACGTAGGTAACGTCACAAAATACTCGCACAATAGGATTACAAGCCAACCGGTGCGGATATGCAAGTGTGACAAGGGCACGAGATGCCAAATAAAATAACTTTCTTATTTTCTTGTAATTGCATCCTGATATCAAACTATCGTTAAAACATAAATTTAATTCCGAGTGGACTCCATCAGGTTTAAAGAACCCCAAAGATGAATGGAAGACAGAAATCGCCACTGCTACCACGTTTGAAGATTTCGGAGTACCAGAAATGCAGCGCAAATTACAGAAAATGCACTTGTTGTACGGTACACTGTTTCTTGGACCTAGTACCTACCGGCGTCTGTAATTTACACCGCAATAAAACTATGGAATGCCTACTGAACAGCACCGCTAAAGACGAAGACATTTCACTATCTTTCTGAGCCTAACTTAACCTGATGTGACCGAAACGGTCACAAAAAGGTTATCAAGTACAGAACGCAAGTGACAATAACAGAACAGAGTTACGTTTACGAAAAATTACGCTACTGACGCTACGTTATATTGTTTAGATCGTTGCTTTAGTTTGAATAAATTTGCTTTACGCCGAGAAGTAGACCAAATCTTGCCGCCGTTTTTATCAGTTAAGCTTTAACGCAAGCGGTCTGCGGTGTACTTCACGGTCAGAAGGGCAGCGTATTGCGTCAGAACAAAGTACTAACTACTAAGTGATCTCATACGAATAAATCACGCAAATTTAATCATTCTCTGCGATGAAGCGAACGAGTATCTGTCAAACTCGAAGATAAGGAATCTGGTCTTCTGAGACACACGAGCGCCGGCTGGGATGGGGATGCACAAAAGGCCGACTGCGGGCAGCATAGCAAGACAATAGATATCGGAATCTTGTCCATATCCTCGAACTAACTAGACATATCCGGTTCAGCTGTACAACTTTCTCATTGGTCAAATCCAAGGGCAGGGTAACGAAGAGCGAATCTTAGCAGTTCCGTTAAGCTCAAAAGTGCCGCAGACATATTAATGGATGCGCCTAGCAAGAACTGTAATTGGAACCAGTTTATATGAACTGGCGGTTGTAGGGATAGTCGGTCGAAAATCCTTCGAGTGACACTCACTCGTTAAATACCAAAATATGTGCATAACTCAAAAGTCCGAAACCGAAACGAGCGCGTACAGAATATGAAATCGAAAACGGCAAGAAGCCACTGACGATTCGGTAAAACTGAGACACTTAAACCTCCGGAACCACGCTGTGCACGGCAAAAGCTCAACGAAGTGCAGAACACGGTGACAAGTAGGTTTGACCGTACTCCGTTCGACGCAGCAGGACATTGATGTACTGGATGGTAATGACAACGATCTGTCCCTTAAGCAATAACACCATCCTGGTACAGTTGTAATGATGTCTGTCGACATCCTTGACGATACGGCTCTGACGCCAAGCAGTAACGATCTAAGACGTCTTCTGCGCAGTGCAAGGTGTTAGACTGCCAGTAAATTATACATTTTTTGTGTTGGGTGGATTTTCTCGACCTTGCGCGCGTGCAGGGAGATATGGCTTTTACTGCAAGGCACTGGACGGTGACGGCCTGCCGATGACGGTCGTATCGCAGGCTGCCACGGAGCTCCCGTCGGTGGGCGTCGGCGACGACGTTCCCGTCTACGAGATCCCGCCACAAAGAACTCATACAATCTTTTCGGCTCCGAGCGAATGTGGAGACTGAGCGCCGATTTCGGCGCTCCCATTACTTGATGGACATCTGGGTGAGTCCCTGCAGTGCATAATAAAAAAGGGCCGACGGGATTACATCTTACACATGTCATATGAGGTCATTAATTCCAACAGTATAGGCACCCCTTTTATTTTGCTTTCGACTTGGCTTGCTTCTATGTTTTGAACATGCCGCCACATCATGGAAGTTCATACGGAGCCAAAAGAATCCGCTCACAGTTGACAAAGACTCTTACCATGAAAGAAAGGCCCCCTTAATGCCACTGGGATGCGAGCACAAACTGATCAAATCAAAAGTCATCACCGGATAGTAGACGGAGATAAGGTGGTGCATATAGCGATTTCCAAATAAATAAAGAGTTATTTACTTCTAGCAGTTGCAGAGTTCAAATTCTGAAGCTGGGAAAAACAGGTTGGAACAAGAATCGAAAGATTACAGGATGTCGAAATTATCTGTAGTTTAGATCAGATTTAGTGATTTACTCTCGGAAAAATAGCTCCTGCGCTTCATGATGGTTCGTTTATGAAGTGCTCTACAGTATAAAACAAACCTCTCCTGATCAGTTTCGACGAGAACACTCACTGTGCTGGTTTCTGCAGCTGTCGATATGACTGAAGAAAAGCAGGAATGATGTGCGATAAATGGATTTCCAGCTACGTAGACTTCAAGTATTAGTAAGTACTTGAGTAATTATTAGTAGCAAGATGAATCGGGTGATAGTAATTATGTACATAACTTCTGGGGTCGATCGAGAAACCGTAAAACGCGTAAAATAACCAACACCAGTACCGTGGTCAAACGGCAATTTACCATCTGCTCAGTAGTCAGTACAGTCACTAAGCAATTAAACAGCAAACCTGTAAATTATGTTCCTTGATTTCTTTGTGTTGTATAGTTGAAGATGTGTGCAAATGAGACAACAACAACGCACAATGCTAGTGAATGCGTAAGTTTCATAAACAGTATGTGACAATGCAATAAAATGCCACCAATCGAGTCCGCACTGATTGAGTCATATTTTGTACCGCATTAGGTGCTTAACCTCTGGTCACATTCTGTAAACATATTGTTCGCTTGCGTTTCACGTACAAGATAATGACGCAGCATCTGAAGTACTTTCAATAAATGAAGCCAGTCAAATCCGCCAGCATTCTGAATCTGGTGTGCCCAATGTGACCGGTGACGGTCACAATAAGGTCACCAAATACAGGATACGGGTGCCGGAAGTATAAGGGATGAATTTGCACAAGTACACACCTGAACACAACAACTGTTTTACTCTTATACTGTGTCTATACATTTAAGACCTAATGGAGTTTGGAACTTGATATCAACACCTAGGTAAATCAGACTGGAGATCAGCGTGTCATCGAACCGAGAAGCTGCTGATCTGATTTGCGACGATGATTCTGGAGAACCAAAACCCAGAGCAGTTGTTTGCTGGAAAAAAAACGGGTCCTGTACCTACCTGATCAAGACCACCAGTGCCCTATATCTCCCGCTGCAGTACGTTTTGCAGCGAATGCAAAGGCACATACGTACACCGCTGTACGTCACGATGTTACGTAATCAGTTGCGCTTGGTAAAATGCAATTTTAACTGAGTCAGTAAACGGTGTACTGGCGCGATGACCAAAGGTGTTTTGGGGCTGGGAGCAGCCAAAGAGAAAATACCCGTATACATCGTACCTCGTTGTGACAGACTATTCAACGAGGTGGCATGTTTAACAGACTTCTTATGTTTTCCGCCATGTTATTGACGAAAGAAGTAGCGATACGAAATTAGTAAAAAGTTTTCCCGCTGTGAAATCTGCCGGACCTGAGCAGGACGACTTTCTTCGAACTTCCTCGTGTTGTTAGTTTGGACTGTCTTTTGAACCGCCACAATTGTTCAGCACTTAAAGGTCGCAGAAATGCCTAGAACAATGGCAGAGACATTCCGTATAGCATGTTACAGAGTGGCAGATGCTGCTGACAGAAAGCTTGAATTAGTGAATTTCTCGGCGAGCGAGCAGGTAACATTAACATTGCGTAGATTAAGAAACTGTTAGACATCCAAAGCTTTATTTTACGGAAGGCAGACATCTTTAGGTACTCTTCCGAGTGATTAAGCCGGTTGTGTAGGCCGCAGTGCGGAAGTGCTGCGTACCGTATTACTCATCGAATCTGCATGTGCACTGGACAACTTCGGTTAAATCTGCATATGCCCTGCTGGGTACTTTTAACTTCTAATGATTATCTTCATTAAGGCCAAAAGAGCAGAAATTAACTCTAAGCGCCCTTGCGGCGCTAATAAAATGGGATCAACGGAAAATTTGGACGTTTTGATTATGAAACAGTTTGCAAATCGAGAGAGATTGGAACTTCCGGAACAGTAACTTTCCCACAGCATTCCGCCTCTTATAAAAGCCGCCAGATCTAACGACTTATTTTTCGCTGACGATTTTGAGCTAGAGGCGCATAAGCGTTTCTAGCTCAAAGAGACCACGATTAGAGACTTAATGCTACAAGTGCATCTCGGGTGTCACTGACGGTCGAAAAAACGTAGAAATGGTATAACATGGCACGCATTATCGACCGAAGCGGAGCGAAGGTCTTCTATACTCAACTCAAATGGATTTCATGTGAAAAACCTTTTCACACTGATATGGTGCATAATTAATTTTATCATAATCGAAAGCTTGGGTTAATTTTGTTATACGAGTACGAGAGAACTCAGAATCAGAGCGATTAACTGCAGAAGTATTTGTAATAATGTATGTAAAAAAAATAAATAAGCCAAATAAAACCAGTAAAAAAAGATACAGTAAATCATAATAATCGACCAAAGCGGAGCGAAGGTCCTCTATACTCAACTCAAGTGGATTTCGATGTGTGTCCGTCATTCGGTCAGTCGGTCATTATTATTATTGTCCATTTATTTATGGTATTATTTCCTATATTTATTTATTATGCATTTACTGTTATTTATTTACTTGTTATTTATTTAATCATAAATTTCTTTTATTTATTACACTCTTTAGTATATTCTGTTTATCTTATTTTATTATTACCAATATATTATAGTTACTATTTTTAATATTGTCATAGTTTTTAGTTACTATTTTTAATATTGTCATAGTTTTACTATTATTAATACTTATTCGGTCAATAATGTTTGGCATTTCGCACGTACTTTCCTCGCTTCGGTCATTCAGTGCCCGTAAGCAGCGAATGCACTTTTCTAGTACACATAATTTTATTACATTAAATTATTTCAGAAATTTAAAAATTATTGGTGGTAAAATAGTGCTAATGCATACTAACAAGTTAAAGCAGTGTCAGTACAGTATCGAGCAAGAGGTGGAGATCTACATTGCAAAAATAAGCGACAAGACGGATGGAGGTTTTTCCTGACCTTTGTTTGCCAAGACCATACTGGCACAGTGAAAGGAGTGGCCTGGGACACCGTGGACGTTCTCAGTGCTACACTGAAGAACGGAGCTACAGTCAGCATCAAAAAGCCTACTGAGTCAAGACGTGAACTTCAGTGAGAATTTGCCGGATGTATGAGCAAGCTATGTCGTTATGATGTAAGTCTTTCCGGAATGGAAGTAGAAGGCGACTGACTGACTGGACTGTGATTGCACGAATTCCAGGAAAAGCCTATCCTTACGCCATGTTCCGGAAACTGAATTTCGCAAGTTCTCTGATTTTGCAAACTCGATTCCGAAGTAGAGAACTCTGCAGGCCCCTCGCTGGATGGTCTGTTCAATACCGAGGTCAAGGTTTCAAGATCACTCAGTTCTTCAAGAACCTTCCAACCCAGGTACCAGACACTTCTTCGAACTGTGTGTACACGTAAACGGTAAATTCACTCAGAACGGAATGAAAATAAAAAACCAGTAAAATGCAGAATTAGCAACATACGAACGACAACTAATTAGACACGCTGGAAAGAAGTGTCAACAAGACAGACAGGGTAATGTTGGTGCCGGTTGTTTCAGCTGGAGCATTGTTGAAGGTTTGACTCGATAGCGCCAAACAACTATTAACAAGATTAACAGGAATGCCGATAACCCGCGAAAATGTCCGCAGAATGATAGCGATGCTTACCATTTGTCAGAACTGGATGCACATTTACTTATCCGCAAGGGGTTCAGTGCATGCACGAATGTGTGCTGAACTGTGTGTACTGTATGCCCTGCCGCAGGCCTTGTCGCTGGTGACAACGATTTAGCCGTTAGGGCCGAAGAAGCAGCTGTTAAGTATAAGCGCACTTGCGGCACAAGAAAAGCGGGCCCAACAGAAGATCTGGACGTTCTGATCATGGAACAATTCGACAATTTTGCGAGATCGGAGCTTCCGGAACAGAAACTTTCCCATAGCTCACCGTCTCGCATGAAGGGCGTTCTGTACAGATAAGTGCTTGTTTAAGGTGCTTAGATGCCTGGGCATCCGAGGTCTAACATCTTGTTGTTCGCGGACGATTTCGAGCTAACGGCACATAAGCTCTTCAGCCACAAAGAGACCGCGACGAGAGATTAACCAAGCATTCGTACTGAACCGTTTTTGATGCAGTATCGAGCTCGAGGTGAAAATCTCCAATGTGAAAATGACCGAGAAGACGGATGGATGTTTTCTCTGACCTTCGACTGTCAAGACTACACTGATGCAGTAAAAAGAGTGCCCTGGGATACCGTGGACATTCTCAGTGGTCCACTGAAGAACGGAGCCACAGTTAACATTAGGAGACGCATCGTTAAGGTGCCGGACGCTACGTATCACACATGGAAATCACAATTGGCAAAAACACCCAAGTTAAAGCTGTTGCAAAGGAGGTACTGCAGATTTCCTACACTACTAAACCGTCGTTATTGTTTTGCCCTAATTACTAAAAGATTTTTATATATTTTCGGGTTTACTTATATACTGAATTGGCAGGACATATACAGTAAGCTGGCAGACACTTAATAGAAGCACTCTGTTTGGTGCGAGCCAAATTTAACGGCAAGACTGACGGCCAATGACGAAGAATATGGTCAAAACATGTAAATGGATCTGAATCCGCTGCTCGCGTGTCACTGTTTCGACGCGATCTTTCCGAGAAGTTCGTGGGCTTCTCTTGCAGATAAGAGTATGGGCAGATGAAAAGGGCATACTAACGCTTCGGGAAAAGCGAACGCTATGTGGGCTCGTTCCTGGCTCCTGCAGACATGGATCAACAACAACGGTGTCATTGTGATTGGAGCCACAATTGTGCCGTGGGCGCTTGAAGACCGTGTACGGCACCGGTTCGAGCAACGTATTTACATTCCGCTGCCAAGTTTCGACGAGCGCACCGACATGTTGCGGATCAATTTTGTTGGAGAGTCTACTGAACTGAACAATATATCGATTTTCATCGCCTTGCTTGCAAAGCGCACGGTTACGCTGATATCGCCGATGTCTGCCGGGATGCTCTCGGGCATCCCATCAGTCATCTGGAAGATGCCGAGTATTTTCGCTCCAGACACCCGTAGCCCGTATCGTCGGTTGTGGAAACCGTGCCACCGTGACGAAAAACATGCCGTATCAATGACCTTTGAGAACACTGCGGGCAAGATGTGTGTGGATCCGCCAGTGACCTATGCGGACGTTAAGGCGTCGCTGTCTGCGTGCAAGCCGACGGTCATCCAACGAGTACTCGGAAAACTGGATAAGTTTACTGAGCAGTACGGTCAACGAGGCTAAGCCTTCGAAGAACGAACATAAGTTTACCTTTTTGAAGTTCTTTTTTGCAAGTAGCGATCTTTTTGTAAACCATGAATAATTGTCATACTGTTCTCCTAATTGTATTTTGTTTATTTAACAAGGCCGGATATCCAACGGGCGCTCACAGTTGTGGTCATGGTTGCGTAATGTTCTCTTTGACTGTTTTTTAACTTTATTTTTGTATTAGATTATTACACAGTATATCTGCCATCGTTTACCCAATGGCTTAGCGCCCGCAAAGGCATCCCAATGGGAAACAGACAGAATTTTCTTCGTTCTTTTTTATAATTATTACTACTATTTACTTATTTGTAAAAACTGTTTACCTGAGAGCTTAGCGCCGGCAACGGTATCCTCTTTGGAAACAGATACATTTTTTATTTTTAATATTGTTATTCTTGTGTTTGTATGTAGTTTACCCGGGAGCTTAGCGCCGGTAACGGCATCCTCTTGTGAAACATGTTAGCCTTCATTCTGCCATCGTTCATAAACAGTACATCCTTCTCGTGTGCTACCGAAACGTTTACAAAATATCACAATGTAGCTATGGGCTCAAATGTGCCCGTGCACCGAGTAGGGCGCTCATACGTCGTTACCCTACGTTTTTCGCAACTGGCGCTTGAACGTAACTTGTATTGGTATCCCATAAGTACGAGTGCAACGAAAATGTGTATACATATAAGTAGTAATACTTGGGGCTGGTAAACGTCTTATATATGTACGGCTTTACCGACACCGACTCTACCGACACCGACACTCCCTAGTCATCCTTGGCGGTAGTGGACACCTTACGTATTACACCAACTCCGGCTCTACCGACGCCGACACCTGTCTGAATCATCGCGGGCATTCTAATTCGATCAGCCTAGTTGTCACGTAGCTGTTATCTTGTAAGCTAGCCATCATCCGCGCACGTACACTTTATGAGCATGTGTAGTTGACAACTTTGTAGGTTATATACCATTTTTCAGCTAGTTCGCACAGGAATGCAGCATGCCTGTCCGATTACAACAAATAGGAGCACAAGGTTCCCATGCCGTCCAACGCAAAACACCAAATGGACAGAACAGCACGCCAGTAAAAGGCACAACCGACCACATTATTTTATTTTCCGCACAGAACACGCATCCAGCACAGCTAGTCACACATAAGTTATATTAAGCAGACTTTTGTTGGAAAATCTGTTTTTACGGGCGATCATCACCCCAAGCCAGTGTGTGGAAATTATTCACTATTCTTCGCTTTGTGTAAGTAAATTTAAAACGCTTCGTAATTGCAGTACTAGAGATTTCTAAAGCTCTTTTTTTACGCACAATATTAAATGGATAGTCCACGCTAATTATTTCGTCCTTTTCACTTTCACAGCCATCCAAATGGTTGTACAGCAACTCTTTTAGACTCCCGCAGTTGAGTTTTTTCTGAGCGTCTTTTGTCAACGTGAATCCTTTTATCTTTGTCATCTCCTTACCATTGCTCGTGCGATACGCGTAGCTTTTTGGCCCTTAAAAATTAACAGAATTAGAATTGTTTTAATGCACTATTTAGGTGAACTAACCTAGCGCAACGAACTCAACAATGGATTCCTCTGGATCGAGCGAGGAAGACAACTCTCCCAGACAGGCGCCCGTTGGTGGTTCTGGCGCGTCCGGTAAGTGAATGTAGAAAATGCTGTCTGTCAATCATACATTAGTCACTATTTATACTAATAATCATAAAGATGATGAGATTTATAGCTAAATACATATAATTGGCTGGTTTCACATAATCCACGCTAGTTTGGCACTTCACCATTACACTTATTCAGTACATCCTTGCGGGGAAGCCCGCCCGAGTTGCATGTTTTTATGCAGTCGCCATTTGTTTTGTCTTCAGGCGTACCACCTCAAACCGGCGGGTACATTACGAAAATAATTTATTGTTTCTTCCAAACCGTTCCCGTAGGCGGCTGCGGTGACAACACTATATATTTAATTTTACGGTGCCTGCGGGTCGTACATTTACGTTTTCAGTCTAGCCACTGTAGTATGGGTGCAAATATGCGTTTCGGTATGTGAACAACCCGTGGGCGGCTGGCAGGGAAAAACTACACAGGCACTTCGAGAAATTGTTTGCCTTTGACAAGTATGATCATTTTTTATTTAGTGATATTATTATCCGTATGATTACTAACAGTTGCGACGATTAGAACAAAAGCACAACTACGAAGTCTGTCAAGGTGCTCACCAGTGTCATGGTACAACAAGCGTTCGCCGACAATTTCCATGAATTTCAGCAGGTGCAGACGGGCGTAGGCAGTTGTGAAGGCAGCAATAACAACGTTGGTTTTTTTACTCGTGGGTATGAACTCTTTTTTCGAACGGTATTGCAGAGCCATGACGTCTTCCGTGATTAAATCAAACCCCGACACCTCGTACTTTCCGGAAAACAAATAATTGTAAAATACTTCCTGGCTAAGCACCATGGCCGTATTTGCTTTGTCATCTTGCTGGCCGAACTTTCCCCTAGAATAAGAAGTTAAAAATTAGTCCTAATGATAGAAACCACAACTTCTTTCACAATATGTAATCAACAAACTCCGACAAGGCTTTTAAAAACAAAACCTGAGCTTACCAGAAACTGTTCAGCATCAGCTTGCTCAGGGATCGTAGTCCTTCATTCTTGGCGATTTTTTCCTTTTCTAGTAAAATTCCTTCCTTCTGGTAAAATTCTTGAATATACTGGTCCTGTAATTCTTCTGTGGCACACTGCGGCGGGTAACCCGAAGACTCGGTTTTTATTTTTAGGAACAAGTCGATGTAGTCTTTGAATAGTTCTTGTTGCGCCTTAGGATAATGCCAAACAGAGTAGATATGGGCGATACGGTAACCGGCGGCTAGCGCACGCATTATTTCCGGAGAGCACCAAGTGCCTTCCAGTGCGCGCTGTTCATCAGCATGATCACAGCGGCGGTTCTTGCATTCCGTGACGCAAACTGCACATAATGGAAATGTAAGTTTGTCCGTTCGGTATGGCAAAATGGGAAGGAAAAGGCTTCGGGGGGGTATGATTCGACACTTTATTAACCCAAATATTTCTTCAATTTTCGGAAAATCTTTCATCAAAATGACAGGTCCACCAATAGGGTACGTCGCATTTTTATTGATAAATGGATATTCGCTAATTACATCTAACGCTCGGATCTGCTCGCTTCCGCGGCATTTGTGATAGAGTTTGATTGCGTTTGTTCTACCACCAGTGAAGGCGTCGCGTGGTTGGAGGGGTTCTATTAGGTTTGTGGTTGCGATGAGATTCTTGAAAAGCAAATCAGATGTCATAAGCCGGTCGAAATCATGCTCCCACAGCGTGGTCAGCTGATATCCCATACTACGAAGAGTAGCTAAACGGGTTCTGGTTTCCGCGTATACGTCTTCATTGTTGCGCTTCAAGAACGGATGTTTGGAAGCCGGCGTTGTACATTCAGGGCATCCATGCCACATGCAACCTATGACAGATAATTTTTGATCATAAAACAAAAAACTAAGAGAACCAATACCTAGAAATTCGTAGATCGTTTTGGTTGTACGGTCAAAGGCGTCGACTGTCCAGTGGCCGATGCGAAACTCGCGCTGTAGTTGAAGTCCCTGGGAAATCTCCAGTGATGAAATCCATTTCTCCCCTTTCACAGACTGCTTACGTCCCTGGCCTGACGGATGTGTTAAAGCGATTTGGTTTTCTTGCAGCATTTTTGACCGCCAGAAATAGTTACAAATTCCTGGTGTTGTTATGCCCGAAGCAAAGGGACAAAGTCCACCAGAAATTTCTTGAAATAGCGCTCGGAGTTTTTCGCAAGACTGCTGAAGAACTAGAACATCTTGTTTGCAGTAGCTAAACGTTCGCAAAAAGAAAATTACGATTTGTTAACAGACAGAAGTCACGCTACTGCTTTCGTTGGTCGTACAATACCTGACAAAATGCTGGTTGAAGTTGAATTCGTTATTGTTTAGCCGCCGTTCTTTACGATACCATTTCATGAATACTTTCCGTTGGGGTCTTTTCATGAGGTGGTAGTCATACATATGTCTGTCTGGCCATGCAACGGTCTTGTTCCAGTTTTCAGCTGTATTGAGAATGTGTGGAAAATATCCTTTTGTTTCGGTAATTCCGAAAGTTTTGGCGAAGCCTTTCAACGACGTTGGCACATAATTCATTGAGTCACGGAATTTAATTTTCAGGGCAGCAATATCCATCTGCATTATTTTGCTACCATTAAATATTAAAGGATTCGGGATGATTCCGTTCTTTACTAGACGATTCAGAAGAAAGTATCCGTCAAATCACTGAAAGAAGAAGAAAATTTCTGAGAAGAATACACCTTGGCAAAAGTATTTCATATCTTACCTGCAGGTTATGAGCCACAATAGTGTAACCTTCGAAGCGGCCACCAAACAGAAACTCTCCGAGCAACTCGGCAATGTCGCCAGTGATAATTCCATCGCTTGGTATAGTGTAGGTCTCCGTGCTGGTTGAAATAACTGCCAAGTTGACCCGGAACACACCATCACGATCACGATAGGTCTCTAGATCGAAGAATGCGAGCTTCGTGCCGAAGTGTCTGGCCATTTCTTTCTTGTTCAAATCTATCGGTTTCATGTAACAGACATGCTCCTGCTCCGGCATATAGAAGACCATGCACGTTGAACATAAATGCTCTCCACAACGATGTTTCTGAGTATCTTGTGCCTCTCCGCCCTCCGCTTCGTCGTCCTCGGAATCCTCATTGTTGGCTGGAATGTTTCGGTTAGCAGTGGACACGAATGTCTTACATTTGATACAAATGTAGAACTTGCTGCATATGGGTTTCTCGCCAGCTTTGTGACGGGCCATGCATTCGGGTCCATAAAAGTCGCGATTGCAGTCCTTGCAAGTCATCATTAGGGAGCGATCCAGTAAACATTTTGCCGATAAGCACTGGTTACATTTGTGCTTACAGCGATGGTTTTCCCGATTTTGATACCCTGCCATGCAGTGGTAGCAGTAGTAGGAATATTGAAAATATGCAGGCAGTGACTTCAGCGCGTCGAAGTGACTGCCATGTTGTAGTAGAACGATTCGCTTCTCGCTGTATGGGCCGCAGTAAATGATCGAATTTCCGTGATCGACGGAAACAATGATAAACTGGTACGCTGGTAGTGCTTCCTGGAAGGCTTCGATGTCATTCATACTATATTTTCGGGCTTTCAGTTTTGCGGCCTTAATCAATGATATAACAGCATCGTTCTGCGCTCTAACTCGTTTTAGTTTTTTGAACAAGGGAAGATTATTGTCGGCAAAGGCTTGGCTCACCACGATTGCACGAGCCATACACAGGTCGTCAGAATTGCTTATTTTCACCACACACCTTTTCTTATCCAAAAATCGACGTAGCATCTGGGACACGTGCTCATCACAAGATCCGGCAGGTACTTCGGTGTGTTGAACCGAGAGCTCGAAAGATTCATCTAGCCGAAATGTCTGGTTGGAGTTAAGAATTCGCTCAACCGTGGCGAACCATCTGTCGACTGTTAACTGATCTTTACGGATTGGTGGTGTCCAAATTGGGTATTGTAGCTGCTTTTGATGAAGACGCAGGCGGACAAGGTCGTGATCCGGAATATTCGCTAAGACGGTCTTCAAAATATCCTCAAACAAAATATACAGTGCATCTACAGCTTCTTTAAAAGATAACCTGTCAAGACCATTCGTTGAACATTTGTAACAAGTAAATGCTACCCGAAATTTCTGGGAATACTTTGATCCTACGGTCTCTAGGGTGTAATAGTCCTTCACATTTTCGGCAGTAACTCGGGGTTCCATTTTTGTCATCCGCTCACAAACCTGATACACATCCGACTAACTAGAAAGGCACGGCGTACACGATCGGAAGGTTTAGCCTGCTGTTTTTGGCAAGCCAGCATGCGGTACGACTCATCCAGCTATGTATTGCGCTAGTGGCGCCTCTACCAAACCCGGAACTGCTTGGTAAAGGGGGCGCCACTAGCGTGTCTAATGAGTCATAACCACGGATTGTGCTCATCGAGTGTTGTGTCTCAACTTTTCGTGAAACCATATGACTCATTCGGCTTCTCTTGCACGCTCCTAGGTTCAACTAGTTTCTGCTGCAACCAGTGCACGGTGACGTGTAAACGCGAAGACGACCTGAATCGCCACGTGTTTGAGGTGCACCTTGGTGGAAATCAAGCTCCATGCCGTGTTTGCGGAGTAGTCATGCTAAAGCGCTCCATCAACCGGCACATTAGAAG
>JAQGAU010000388.1:0-29308 GCA_034698045.1 Paramacrobiotus richtersi
AACAAGAGCGCCCACACCGCCGCCATGGAGGCCGTGCCCGAGAACGGGAGCGCCGAGTCCATCCTGTCCACCCCCTCCTCCCAGCCGTCGAGTCAAAAGAGCCAGGCACGCAACGGAATGAATGGGCATAAGAACGGCGTGAACGGGGTCCATGATAAGACGCCCGCCTCCAGCCAGAACTCAAGTCCGCGCCCGTTGAGCCCGACGTCCATTTCGCGACAGGGCGAGAAGGAAGAGCTGCAGAATCTGAACAATCGTCTGGCGATTCTCCTGGATAAACTGCATGAGTCCAACAGTGAGAATGGGATTTTGAAGGTAACGGCAATATTTTTTGACATTTTCTCATTGATTTTTAATCTCTCAAAAATTCCGGAAAATTTAATTATCAGAATTTTAGATTTTTTGGCTTTTTTTATAAAAATGCTTGATCTCCAAATCGTTCAATTAAAAGCAGGTTTTCCAGACGATGTTGTGGTTATTTTAGGAGCTGTTGGCGCAGAAAGAGGGACAAAACGACGCTCTGCTCGATTCGCAGCTGGAACTGCATCGTGAACAGGTGCGCAAACTGAGTCTCGCCTTGGACCAGGAAAGCAACGAGAAAGTCGCTGAGATTCTGGCGCGTGATCGGATGCAGGTCGAGTTGGATCAGCTCAAGAGCAGGTACGTTTCCGGCGCGTTCTTTGTCGTATTCGCAAGTTTTTCGTACATTCTGATGACATTCAGTATAACGCACAAATCGGCAGGCATAGTACAGGAAAAAAGTGAAAATAGTGTCAAATTAAATAGGATAAAAAACCGAGTAATTTGTACAGTTTTTCGATTTTACTGGTGTGTTCTTTCGGTGGTCGCTGACTGAACGTGGCTTTCTGTTGTAGTTTGGCTGGACTGCAGGCTCGTGTGGAAGATGCCGAAACACGGGCGCGCAATGCTGAACGACTGCAGCGGGAAGAGAATCGCAAATTGACCGACGCGGGAATCGCGCTGAACGAGGCTAACCAGCAGAAAAACGTACGTGTACATCGTCCTAAACTACTTGTAAAACGATCTGTCGCTGTTGATTTTTGAATACACTATTATACCGACGTTGTCTGAGCGATCTTGTGTATGTTTTAAAAATTATTATTACTATTAAAATTAGTGTCCTTTTAATCGAATCTTGTCTGAATTGTAGGGATTTAATTTTTATTAATTGTTCGGAAATTAATTTGGTATTATAACGAGTGGATTTTACAGATGTACAAGGCCGATTTGGAGAAGTTGATGTCGCAGTTCCGCGCGCTGCAGACTGATCTGGAGAAGGAAGTAGCGTCCCGTGCTGCCCTGCAGAACGAACTGAATACGGTCAAGGAAACGGCGGAGTTCGAGCTGAAACTGGCCCTTGATGTACGCTACCATCGATGCTATTATTTTATTTAAAAAATTCTTTATTCATTTGTCAATCGTGATACATGTATGACATTTAGGTTAAATCATGTACATTTTTTCTGTTCATATTTATGTACATTTTTTTCGTTGGTGTACATTGTAGAAAATGAAGCGTCAGGCCGTTCCGTTGGATGCCGTGGACAGCAACAGTGCGCGCCGCTCCTTCCAGGATGTCAACATGAACCGCATGCGGGAACAGTTTCAGGAGGATATGGATGCTGCTCGCGACGACATTGAGGAACAGCTGGCCGAAATGTATCAGCGCAAGGTACTTTTTTCTCGCATTCAATGTCAACAAACTACACTTTTTTAGTTCATGAAAATGTAAAACTTTGTGTATCGATAAATATTTAATTAAAAAAATTCTTGGCAGTCACTGGCAGTCAGTTTGTTATTTTCGCATTGATTTAATGTCGGCCAGATTTGAATTTTACCGTGTAATCCGCGGTGGAGATTTTTTCATTATTTATTGTACATTTTGTATTTTAAATTTGTCCTTTCAGTTATTTTGTCTTAATTGGATGTTAGGTATTCAGGTTTCACCACCGAAAATGTGTTGTTTATCGATAGAAATTTGAACGTGCACTCTTGTTTAGTTGGACGACATGAACACTCAGCTGCGCATGATGGACCAAGATCTACAGCATCAACAACAGAGTGCCATCTCCGCCAACAAGAGCTACCGTGAAATCGCCCAACAGCTGGCGGCTGTGCAGAAAGCTGTAAGTTTTGCTCTCCCGTGTCACACTCTTGACGATTGCCTTTATTTTCATTATTTTTCATTTATAATAATTTATTCACTCATTTTGCATTATGTGTATAGTATAGTTTAATAAAAAAATTTATCTCTATATTGCTTTCCAACTTGTTTGCTGAAACTGACTAGATGGACATTAAGTTTAAATTTTTTAATTACATTTCCATTCAATTTACGAATTCTACAAGTAGCAGATTTTATTATTTTTTTCTTAATTTAATTTTATTTATGATTTATTGATTTTTTTCTGCAGAATCGTGATTGGGAGGACGAGCTGAACCGACTGCGCGAGGAATACGACAATTACAAGGAACAGACGGAGCAGCGCATGTATGAAATGTCCAATACCATCCGCGAGAACAGCGCCCGCTACCAACAGATCATCGAAGAAAACCGGGAGCTGACCGAGTATTATGCCAGTATTTCGACGGAAATCAAAACTTTCGATACACTAATGACAGGAGAGGAGAAACGGTACGTGGTTGACCGTAGTGATGTGCAGCTAGGTTGGGAATGCGACTGTCAATCTGCATTACCGTACATAGCAACACTTAATTTTGATTTTTTATCACTGTTTTTCGGTTACAGTTGTAACAAAATCCTTTGATCACGCAACTTATTACTCCTCCTTTTTTATATTACTCCACCTTTTTTATATTATCACAGCCTGTAACTTGGTTTTTCATATCGTTCATTTTGTTCCTTTGGGTTGGTGTGTATTTGTTTTGGTTGTTACGATCTTTTTTAAAAATTGTTTTCTTGGTTATTTACCGAACAGTAATTTTTTTTTGGTGAATTCTTTTACCTTTTTTCGCTCTTTACTGTTTGTGGTCCCATGAATAGTTTCTTTGCCTGTTTGTATAACATGCGCCAAGCGGTAGTGTCCTGTTGCAGTATCGGTATTACGCCGGAGCGCCGTGCCGCTCTGTACTCCCGCGGTTGCAAGCGCAAGCGACCGGAAGCCAGTTTGTCGGGGCTGTCGGCCTCGGCCAGCCGGGTCAACAATGTGGCACGTCCCCGGGCTTCTCATTCACAGACGACACTCAAGGCCTCCGCCAACAAGTCCCGCTGCAGCGGGGAGATCCGCATCCTGGAGTTGGATCCCGGGAAGGTCATTCGCATTGAGAACACCGGCGATAAGGTGCGCACAGTCGTTGGGTGAAATATTACTAAATTATTGTATTCTTAGAGTTTTTGTTGATTAGTTCACATTTTTGTACCGTACAGTTCGCCGTAGTAGTCCGCTGATCGATTTGGTCTTTGCAGGCTACTGATATCTCGGGATGTGTGCTGACCCAGATGGCCCAGGGAGAAGAGACGGTCCAGTATGTTTTCGAGGCTGGTGCCACTATCGCCGGCAAGGGAGTCATTTCGGTGAGGAATCTTTAGGTTTTCACGTGTTGTAATGTATTTACATTCTCCATGAATGCAAACCGTTTGAGTCGGATGGTCTTTTATTTTACATCCTTGTAGTCAGATTTGTTGAAACTTTTTTCATGTTTTTCATTGTATCTTGGGAGTATTCTAATTTTTTGTATTTCTTTTCCGCTCAAAATAGCCTCTCGCTGATTTGTACTGGTTGTTTGGTTCAAGTTTACTGTTGTTTATTTAACCAAATTTCTTGTGTGATGTGGCAGATTTACGGTCCGAAGGGAGCGGGTGACGTGCCGCATGACAGCTTGACGGAGCGCGTGGCCGAGACGGACTGGCTGGAGTCGCGTACCACCGCGGCCTACCTGCGCGATCCCAGCGGCAAGGAACTGGCCAACTACGAGTCCGTCTGCGATGTGGACGTCACGTCCAGTGGATCCCAGCCCGGCAGTGTTTCTCGTCAGAGCTCAGTAAGATTTTGCACAATTAGTCAGGTCAATATGTTGGTAGTACATTTTCAGTGTTTTATTATCTTGTTTTATGTGTTTTCATTATCTGCATAATTTCAGTAATTTTTTATGAATTCCATTGTTATTTCTGGCATATTTAATGATAATGCCTTATCTGTTTGAATGTTTATATGTTTTTTGTTATCTTGTTTTATTTAAGTATTTTTCGCATTTTTAATAATTGTGTTTAGACTTGTCTTTTTCAATGTTAATGTGCTTTTTTATCTTGTTTTACGTATTTTAATTTTATTAATTTTGAATTTTTTTTATCTTTTGTAATTATTATTTATTTTGATGCATTTTACAACTGTTAGTATTTTTTTATATGCTTAGATGGAAATGTTTAGTGATAAGTTAAATTTGGGTAATTTTTTTTATAATTTATAATTTTTTAACAATTAGTTTTATTAGGTAAAGTAGTTTTTTCCGTGGCAGTCAATATTTTTACGATCTTTTTTTCAGGGTTGGCTGCAGAAGATTTTCGGATCGGGATAAGGAGAATGTTGCGCGACGACTATCCGCCTTGGTTCCTGTTAATATTTCTGTAGTAAATTGGAAACATATTTTGAACTGTTGCGCACGAGTTTTTTGATAAGGTATTATTTTTTGTATAGTTTTAGTGGCTTATCACTTGCATCTGGCTGTATCTGATGTTTTCTCTCTTTTGGTATTTTTATGCTTTATGTATCTGAATGTGGCCCGGGATTGTTGGGCAAAACTGCGGTATGTGCGTTAATATTTTTTGGGAATAAAATAATCAAGACATGATAAGAAATATGAATCAAAAATAAAATGATAAAAAATATAAATCAAAAATAAAAAGATAAAAAATATAAATCACAAATAAAAATTATGATTAGAAATCTGGAATCGCGGGATTTATGCAAGGAGAAATACGAGCAGCGAAAACTCACGAAATTGGTTTTTTTTTTGCGGTAGAGAATCAGACATGTAAATAACCGGGATTCAAGTAATATTTTAATAATAATAAATTCGCCAGCATTCTTTTTCATCAGTCTGAACCAACTGAAAAACAGTACATAGCACACGGATTCACAACGTACAAAATACTGCTACATGCAAATCAGTACTCGATATTTGATTGAGAACGTTTCGCAGCCACTGCGGAACAACTGGCACTGCAGCATCAGGAAGTTGGGATTTCGTCAGGTAAGGAGAGTATCGGTGTTTTTCCGGTTGGATTCCTTGCATTCTCTGAGCGACGGTAATTCTGTCGTTGGATATCCAGCTCGACGCCCTGGCGAACTTTCTCCAGATCCCATTGCTGTGACAGATGAACGTAAGCAACAATTGCAGTTGACAGAGCCGCAGATACTCCCAAAGTCACTTTGGACGCTGTGGACATGGTCTCGGAGAAAAATGAGGAGATAAAGACTCATAAAGTGAGAAAAATGAGTTTTGGCTTTCGCGTTTGGTTTTTTCATGGGCACCTATTTTACTGCCTGCCGAAGCTCCGCAGTGGGGTGGTGGTTTAAAGTGTTGCAGCAGTACAGGTAACCGTCTACGTGTGGATGGTACGCCACCATTCATGACAATACGGGCACAGGCGCGTTTCTGATTCACCATTATTTTATTTTGAAATTTATGATTCATCACAATTCAGGATAAGTGTAGTTTGTTCGCAGTTCTTTACACGTTTTTGCGGATTGAATTGGTGTTATCCAGGTACAAAACTGTAACTGCTCCCCTTCGAAGAAACTTGATATGGCCAGCGAAGACGATGATCTGCGGTTCTTCGATCTCATGTTCCAGCGAGCAGACAACGGCGCTGACGAAAGGATTTTTGACAGATTCAGATCAGGGTATTTTTCATCTTTTCTTAATCTGTCCTCTCATCTGAATATTTTTATAATATATCCTATAATAAATTTTGCGTTTTTTAGCGATGGAGATAAGGCAACGGTGAAGAAGAGCGCATTTGGCGAACTGGTTCGAGCTCTTTTGACTTTTCCGACGATCGTTGAAAACGGCCTTCCCACACCCGACCAGATCGTCGACCTGGTCTACCGGGTCTTTGATAAGGATCAGGATGACGCTCTGAATCGCGCCGAGTTCCGGGATTGCTTCGATCGGTGGATGCGAACGGTAAGGCTTGAATTGCGCAATTTGCTGGTTTTTCTCAGAATTCTGTTCAAAAGAATTAATAAAATGCTTTTAAATTTTAATATTAATTTAAAAAAAACTTGATGATTTAATCTGATAAATTAAAGTATCCTTCGTTTTTTTCAATTAAAATGTTACAAATTTCTTCAACGAATAAAATTACACGGTTAAAAATGATTGAATAAAACTTTTCATTGTTAAAATTTTAATAAACATTAAAAAAATGTAATTGCAGTTATTTTAATATAAATTTGATAGAATTAAATGACGGATATTTAGTTTTCATTGAAATCTTCGAGAATCAATATTAATCATTTTTGGGAATACGGATCATGGGGTTTTTAAATTTTTTGTGGAATTTGTAGATTTTATTCCCAAAATATTGTCTGCTGATTGTCGACGTGCAGAATGATTTTATCGACGGAAGTTTAGCGGTGCGTCACGGACCCGCCCAGCAGGAGGGGCGGGATGTCATCCCGGTGATTAACGGGCTGTTGGAGCGCTGCCGCTTTCCGACGGTGGCGTATTCGCAGGACTGGCATCCGGCTGATCATTGCTCGTTTTTTGACAATGTCGCCCGGCAGACCTTCCATCCGAGCAGTCAGGTTAGCTGCGCAAAACATGGGCGTTTATTTAATAATAAGTTTTTTTATTTTTCAGTGGTTGGGTTTTTTATTACTTAATTGTTTGCAGTATCAAGTGATACTAATTGGTATGATTATTTTGTAATAATATTTAATTATTCCATTGTTTTTTATTTTTTATTATGAATACTTTCTGGGGAAGATTTTTCTGTAGAAAAAAATGCTCTTTTTAGCTCTTTTCTCATTTTCTAATTTCTATTTATGCTTTTTGTACATTCTTTTTAGCAGATTTTTTTTGCAAGTTTTTTCGAAAAAAGGAACATTGTACTTTCGAAATAATTGTTATCTCGCTTTTCCCAGATCGTCGTTTTCTTTACCAGCAGTTTTGAGTTTTTTTATGAAAAATTGTTGAGTGATTTTTTCACGCTATTCATATGATTTCGTCTTATGGCTGAATGAAGAGAAATGTTTGAACCAACGATTGTAATTATATTCTTCCGTAGATTACCAAGGAAAATGCCAAGATGTTCGATACTGTAGTTTTATCCGTGGACGGACTACCGGTGGAACAGACGCTATTTCCGGTGCACTGTGTTCAGCACACACACGGCGCCGAATTTCATTGTGATCTAAAGGTAAGCGAGGAATTTCTTGTTTGTTTTTTTTTCAGTCTTGCTTGATGTTGGTTGTACATTTCGTGCGAAATATCACCTATTCATTTTGATTGTATTGTTTTTTAATAATTTTATTATTTGATAATTTAATTTTTAAATACTTTGATTATTATTTAAATAATTTTATTATTTGATAAATAGTTTTGATATTTGATAAATAATTTTAATAATGGATAAATAATTTGATTACTTTTTTATTTCACGTGACTACTTCCAAATTACTATTTTTTCACTGTGCTGTGGAATAAGAATTCACTGACATGCTTTACGCAAGAAAGAAAAAATTAATTGAAGAATAATTACCGCAATAACCTGCAACTGACAATGTGAGCAAACTCCAGTTTTTATTTCTTGCCAGAGAAATTCTCAAAAATATAGGGCATGTACAACGTTTGAGCAATAGAAAAATGCAGTTAGATATTTTCCCATCTTCAGCAAGAGTATAAAAAACCCCCCGAAAACTACAAAACCCAAGAGAACACCCGAAGAGATCACCGAAAACAGATCATAATGTCAATGAAAACTGTATTGCCAATGTATCAGTCACCGTAAAACTCACATCCATCAAAAATCCCCATTCAGAATTCGCGTTGATGCTGACCAATAAACCCGGCCAATTTCCCCTTGACACCGAGACCCCGACGATTCGCTAAATGAAAATAGTCCGCCGCCGTCTTAACCGTGACATCTTTCTCCATGAATTCTTGCGTGGCTGTGTTCAAATCGGGCATATCGTACTGCTCAGCCATTTCCAGGACCTCCTCCACGAACTCCCCGATCCCTGACAAGGTCCCCGTGTAAACAAACTTGAGCATCGCCTCGATCACCCGTCCATCAAAATTCTCCATTTTGCACACGCCGGACACCTTCTCGGTCATGTTGGTGGCGAACATGGCGGTGAAGACGGGGGACCAGGCCGTTAAGATGGTGCGGTGCGCGGGGAACTCGCGGCCGTCGCGGGAGACCAGGGTGCAGTCCGACGCGGTTCCCGTGGCGTACAGCTTGGACATGTGCTGCGCCAGTAAGTGGGGGTGATGGACGGTGGTGTCGGGCGCGGTATTAGGGTAACGAATATCGAAAAAAGGGTTCACTTCGACGGACGTATCACGCTCTAGTTCACCCAGAAGAAACGCAGAAAAGGGTCGAATGCCCTTCCGCTTTCCATCGAAAATTGGCTTTTTTTCTCGTGACATACTGCGGACTATTGGAAAAAACTCAAATAAAAACACAGGATAATCTGAAAGCTATGAGAGTTTCCTATTACGAAGACAAATGATTAAAACAATCACAATAATATGATTTCTTGGATGATAAGTGCCAGATTTCTTGGACACCGTCACTCCATGCTCTGCGTAAGAGCATTGCCCCGCCCTCTTAACTGCATTAGGTCTGTCGAGACAGCCAGCCGCCCTGTGCAGGTGAATGATCCTGAAGCACACTGTAAATGGCTTCTCGGGGCGGTGTTGTTAGACATCAGTCCGTAACATGTGTGAAAAGCAATCTTCCAGACTGAAGCTGACAACATGATTAGTGTAATTCAATTGTAAAAACTGCTACACAAGACAGATATATTAAACTGGTGAGAATTGACCAATAAGCTACACTGAGAATCATTACAGGTAGTGGACGCGCATGATCCCCGTGCGGTGTCGATAACGGTGCAGAAAGGTCATGTGCCGCAGCCGGAATGGTTTAGTGCCTTTGAGGATGTCCTCCACAAGCACCGCACCGATCTCCACCAGTTTCTCCAGAAAAATAACATTACGGATGTTTTCGTCTGCGGGTTGGCTTACGATTTCTGTGTGGGTAAGCGAGACTTCGATGAACATTATCTACTGTTTTCTGAATAATTTTATTCCTGTCAGTAATTGTAGACTAATTTATTCTTATTTAGATTAATCTATTTAACTTAAATCGCAGTTAAATTCACAAATAAATCTGTGTAAATCAAGCACGTAGTAATAAACTGGCAAAAATAAATCTATACATAAAAAATAAGTCTGAATAATTGTTTGATTTATTTGAATACAGCTTAACCTTAAATCACGCTGAATCCACACATATGCATAAATAATTCATAGTAATAAATTAAAAAAAATAAATCCATTTATAAAAAAATTATTCCAAGAAAACTCTTGATTTCTTTGAGTACAGCGGAACTTAAATCACCGTTAAATCGATAAATATATGTAAATAATTTTAACGCAGTAATAAATTATTAAAAATAAATCTATTCATAAAAAAATAATTCTAAGAAGATCGCTGATTTCTTTCAGTACAGCGTTATATTGACCACAGTTATATTGATATTAATATACAAGTGTTGGGTCGCGCTAGCGCGCAACCCATTCGTGTTTGAAATGTTGGAATTTCTGGAATTTTGATTGGCGGAGTGACTTATAAAAATGGGGAGTACTAAAAAATAAATAAAGTTTCTTAAAATATTACTTATACACAAATAAACAGAGCGCCGCATACTATACGAGGCTAGAGGCAGCTGACATACAGTAGTATGCGCTTTTTCAGGTGGTACATACCCTTTTATATTTCTCCACACGATAGACGAAATTTGAAAAATGTCAATTGTTCTATCAGTTCAACCTTTCTACTCACCTTTTTTTTGCGAACATTATTAAATTTTGTGCTTTGTTATTCGAAATTTGTTCGTTTAAACTTCGTTATTCGACGTTGCGATCGTTTCAGAATCAATCGCTAATTAAAAAAATAGATGGGGAACTACATTTCACTCTAAAGTAAACTTCACTTCCTATGCAAATGTAATTTTAGGTGAATGGCGTTCCCCCTCGTTATTAAAACAGCATATTAATAATGCGCTGCTCATAGTTTCCTGATTTCGCTTATATGAAAATTACTGTCGTTTCGTTAACGGTTCAAGTTTTTCGCCCCTCCGGGTTGGTCGAATGTTAAACGAATTACCACGTATGCCCCACCGACTGGCGACATGATTTGAAATTAAAAGTTCTGATGTGCCATTGTCCACTGTTGTGGAAGTGCCCTGCTTACTATTTGAGATTACTGATTCGCATTAATTTATTAAAAAGAGATCAGGAATCAGAAGCGTACGGTTTATGTTACTTAGTTGTTTCAGCACACATGCAGAAGCAGCCAAAATCTGGAAAATCAGAAATCTTTTACTTTCGAAAGGTAAAATAGGTAGTGATGTTTTACGTATTCCGTATATGCATTCCGGAGGCGTATGAGTAGTCGCTACTTATAAAGTTATGTTCATAAACATAGATCACAAATTCACTGCAATTCTAGAGCGTAATAATGATATTTATAGCCTTTAATCTGAGTATCCGTATGTAAGACTTAGAACTCTCTGTCTGCTAAAAACTGTGATTTGAGAAGGTTGGTAAATTTCTCCCATCACACTGATTACTATATTAACAATAAAACTGGTAATTCAACCTTTTTGTATTTGAAATATTAAAGGTTCTGAAATTGCATAAAGTATAGAATAAGCGGTCCCAGCGCAAGCACTGTTTTACTATCTATGGCGTTGCTTATTAAAGATGAAATTTAAAAACTATACTTGATTCTTGAACTGTGGAACGAAAAGGGACACGTTTTACGTAAATTGTCCATAACACAGACCTTTACGGGTGAAACACGGCGTGGCACCCGTTCCCTTTGCCCGTGCATTACAGCGTCCTGGATGGCATGTTGGATCGTTTGCTGACATGTGGTCAGAATCGACTGTCTTTAGATGAATTTTCTATATCTTTACCTTTGTTATTACATGTTTGGTTCGCTACACCCGTAAATCCTTGTACATTACTAAACTTTACAAAACCTTTCAGTGCAAAAATTGTAAACTTCGCTTCACCCATGAATCCAATAAACGTTTTTATGGAAAACATTTGTTTTACGCACAAAAACACAGCGCCACATAATACACGAGGCTAAAAGCGCCTGGCATAGAATATTTTGCGGTTTCTTCAGGACCTGGTGGTACATGCCATACCATATTCATCCACACGATCGGCGAGATTTGCGAAATGTTGAACTTCTCAAAATGTTAAACCGCATACGCTTAATTCACTTCAACCGTTTAAGATTTTCTCTATCAGTTCGACCTTTTTCTGATCGCTTTTGCGTGAACACTGTTTTCTCTTCGTTTTAAACATCGTTGCTAAGCTTCTTTGCAGAACTCTGCAGAAAGAGTGCATTTCTCCACACTTTTACAATTTTTTTACACTATAACACTTTTTCAAAGCGTACTGTAGCACTATCGGATCACATAGATAGCCATAGGCGGAAGCCCAAATGGTGATCCTAAACCAAATGTTAATTCCACTTTGGTTACTTGACATAAAGATGGTTTCGGAATCAATCGTTAACTACACCATTCATATAGCGAGCTAAATTTTACACTACTCGTTCTACACAAATTTTTGTTTGTGTAAATGACGTTCACCTCGTTATTAAAACAGCTTGTCCATAATGCGGTGCACATAGTTTCCCGGTTCCGCTTGTATAAAAATATCTGTCGGTTTGGTAACGGTTTGTTTTTTTTGCCCATTGGCTTGGCCGAATGTTAAACGAATTACTACGTATACGCCACCTGTAATCACTGTTTCTGAAAACTTCAAAAATCGATAACAAATTTCAAATCAATAATTTTGACACAAACTCTTCGTACTGCACACCCTTGACCAAGTGCATTTAGATCTGAATTGACTGAATTCTTATAAACTATAAAACAAAAATGGAGTTTGAAACGGCGGAATTCGAGACGTAGAAATGTATGAATCTAGAGACATGCAAATAATTTGACATGGTAATAAATTACTTAAAATAAATCCATTGATTACAAAATTTATTCCAAGATAACCCTTTATTTCTTTGAGTACACCTGAACTTAAATCACAGTAAAATTGATAAATATATGTGTAAATAATTTGTCATACAGTAGTCATAAATTACTTGAAATAAATCCATCGATTAACTTAAAATCAAGTTTAAATCACAAATATATATGCATAAATAATTGACTTCGTAATGAATTATCACAAATAAATAATTGTTAAACACTAAACATTCTGTTGCACATTTTGTAGGCGCTTCGGCTATGGATGCGCTAATGTATGGTTACCGTACCGTAATTGTGGAGGACGCCGTTCGCGGCGCCAACGACGAAGCCATCCAGCGCACCAAGGACAAGTTCACCGCACAGCATGGATTGATTGTCCGCTCGGCCCAGATTGACCCGATGATGACGGGTGCGTGGCGATCGCCCCAACTGGCAGCGCAAACTCTGCATTATTTACTCAAAACCGTCTGATTTTATATCGATTTTTGTTCACTTTGTTCCTAGTCTGTTTTGTGATCTAAGAGACAGTTTTTTCTGGATGATGTTGAATCTTTGTGTGGAAAGAATCTTATTCTGTGAATCTTTTTGATGGAAAGTATAAATTTAACAAAACATGTCGACGAGCGTCGAAGCCGTTGATAAAGAGAATACGATGCAAAATAGAAATAAATACATTCGAAAAAAACTATTTAATAATTTTAATTTAATGTTTCAGTTCATACGCGAACAAATTCACAATAATAATATGATACTTTGGCAAAGAGACTAATTTAATTTTATTGTTTTATTATTTGATAATTAAATTCATGAATAATTCTGTTATTTGATCACTAAATGTGTAAATAATTTTTTTATTTGACGTGACGACTTCCAAATCACTTACTTGTTATTTCTTTCACCGTGCTGTGGAATGCTTTACGCAACAAAGAAAAACAATCACAGCAAATAACCCGGAAACTGAACAAATTCCGTTTTTAATTCTTGCCAGAGAAATTGTCAAAAATATATGGCCTGTACGATTGCCTCTAGAGGCAATCCCTGTACAACATTTGAGCAATAGAAAAATTCAGGTATTTCCCCGTCTGCAGTAAAGCCATCCATAAAAAACCCCCTAATACTAGAAAACCCAAGAGAACAGTCCACATTCCAAAAAACAGATCATAATAACACTATCAACGAAAGCCATATTGCCAATTCCTCAGTCACCGTAAAACTCACATCCTTCAAAACCCAAGTTCAGAATTCGCGCTGATGCTGACCAATAAACCCGGCCAATTTCCCTTTGACACCGAGGCCCCGGCGATCGGCCAGATGAAAATAATCCGCCGCCGTCTTGACCGTGACATCATTCTCCATGAATTCTTGAGTGGCCTTGTTCAAATCGGGCATATCGTACTGTTCAGCCATGTCCAACATCTCCTCGACAAACTCCCCAATCCCCGACAAGGTCCCCGTGTAGATGAACTTGAGCATCGCCTCGATCACTGTCCCATCGAAATTCTCCATTCTGCACACGCCGGACACCTTCTCGGTCATGTTGGTGGCGAACATGGCGGTGAAGACGGGGGACCAGGCCGTTAAGATGGTGCGGTGCGCGGGGAACTCGCGGTTATCGCGCGAGACCAGTTTGCAGTCCGAGGCGGCTCCCGTGACGTACAGCTTGGAGATGTGCTGCGCCAGTAAGTGGGGATGGCGGATTGTGGTGGGTATGTTGTTCCGTATGGGATAAGGCGTAATGGTTACAGGACAATCAAGAATACCACCTTGGAACCTGAAACGATGAAACACTGAATCATCCTGTCGGTTTCCCGTTCGTTTTTCGCGTGACATAGTCGGTACGATTCAAATAAGATTCGAAATAAGTTGGAGAAGCTAAACTTATAAGAAAAGAAGGAATGAGGAAAGTGAGAAGAAGGCAAAAACGGAAAAGCTATCTTTTAATTTGGACCTTTGAGTTTTACAGCCACATTTACCAGCAGCAGTGCGTGCGCGGTGCGCCAAACAAACATAGCCCCGCCCTCCTAACAGCATCACTTTGCCGTCTGCGAAACTGCCAGCCGCCCGGAATCTGTTGTTTCTCTGAGCGGTATGACGCACACCCGGTTGTCCACTTTTACATTTTTTCCCTCTGAAATTTCATGTTTTTGTCCTTAAGAATTATGCCCTTTCATCCCACTTGTCGGTTTTCGTACCTGGCCAAAGTGGACGTCGGTGATCGGTTTGGAATAACTTTGACCGCCTTAAATCTCTTTAATCGGCAAAAGCCCAGAAACAATGTAAAATTTCCAAAACCATAAAACCATAAAATTTCCAAAAATCGAGCATCAATCAAAAATCAACACGCCTTGAGCTTACAACTTAATACATTGACTAAAATATTTACTAACAAATAATGATAACAGTTAAAATACAAACTGAAATAAATTTGAAAAAACAGTCTGCAAAATTGGTGTTAAAAGATGACAAACAAATGTCCAAATAGTGGCAATAGACGAATAATTTTTCAAGTTTACAGAAAAGTACTATTGTGAGAATGCGGCCGAGAAACAATATTAAATATTAAATTATTATGGGATTATTGAAATTTTTTAGTTGGTAAAACTGGTACAACGACTGATTTCGACGTGAAATTATTTCTCAATTGTCCGAAAAGATAATGTCGTCTATTTTTTATTATTATTATCGCTTTTTTATTATTATTTAATGTATTATTATTGTTCATGTATATTATTTTTTTTATTATTATTAATTATTTAATATATTATTGTTGTACATGTTATTATTATTTTTATCATAATTAATTTTTCATTATATTATTAGTTTATTATTTTTATTATTATTATTATATTATTGTTTTTAATAATATCGCAGGTTGTGGACGTGCATGTTCCCCGTACGGTGTCGATAACGGTGAAGAAAGGTCATGTGCCGCAGCCGGAATGGTTTAGTGCCTATGAGGGTGTCCTCCACAAGCACCGCACCGCACCGCACCGCACCAGTTTCTCCAGACAAATAAGATTAGGGATGTTTTCGTCGGCGGCTTGGCTTATGATTTCTGTGTGGGTAAGTCAGCGTACTATATTATTTTTCATCGAAAGCGTAACTAATTTCGTTTCACTTGAAGTAATTTTATACTAATTTATTTTTCCTTTGATTTGTTTTGTGTTTTAAGAATTTCCAGTTACTTTTGATACATTGATCGTACCGTGCAGTTCTGCGGTCCGTCTCGGGGTTTATTTTATCAGTTTTCGATATGACTCAATAATTTGTTGTTTTTTTTATTTTTGTGCCAAAACAATTAATGACCGATGAAAATTATGTAGTTGATTGAGGTTTCTGATGGATATCGTTTTTTCTTATAATTATTATCGCCTTTGTTTATTCAAGATTTCTCGGCTTATTACTATTTACTAGCCTGAATGATTAAAATGTCATTAAAATAAAATTTATTAAGAGCTGATTAAAATTTCAGTAATTGTTTACAGTTTATTGTAATTCATGTGGCTGCCAAAAAATCCAGTTAAAAAGTTAATTCTAAGAAAATGTTAGTTAATTTCACAAATATTTCACAAATATTGAATAAATAATAACGTAAATAAATAACAAGAAAATAATGATAACTAATTTACATAGTAATAAATTGTTATACTGTAATAAATAGTGATTAATCCACAGTTCAACCTTGTCGTAGGCGCTTCGGGCCTCGGCTGTGGATGCGCTAATGTATGGGCTCTAATTGTGGAGGACGCCGTCCGCGGCGCCAACGACGAAGCCATCCAGTGTGAAAAATACAGCCGTACTTTGCTTTTGCTTTATTTGGCTTGTATTGTTTTTCGAAAGGTCATGTTCACCGCACACCACGGTCTCATCATCGGTCATCCACTCTCGCAGATTGTTATTGCACGACCGATCGACAAGGCAGGTCCCCCGTTTCATGCCATAGGTAACACCAGGCGCGTCGGGAGGTATAGGGCCAAGGGGCCGTGGCCCCCCCCAAAGGCTCCGAAAGTATTAGAGTGGCCCCCTCCAAAGAAAATTTGTGGCCCCAGGCGGCGAAGCCGCCTGGGCCACAGGTTTTTGGCATGGAATTAAAAAATTTTAAAAACGTGCTAAACAGAAACTGAAATTTTGACTGGTCGGTAATTGTGGGCATGCCAGAATCGAGAAAAGAGTTCACTGTACTAATTATGTACAGATCTGCTTAATATGTCTGCTGCTCTGCTTAATAAACCTGGCTTTTATAATAACGGTATCGCTCCGTTCTCTCTTAAGCTGATTTCTTTTGTTATTTAAGGAACAGACAAAAAACTAATTATGTTCTTAACACGGACCTTGGTCGTGGAAGGCACTGGTTTATTGTGAACCAAATTAAAGTTGGATTGGGCTAAACTTGGCCAAAGCATGGCAGCTCTCCTCGGACCCTTCCCTGGGCGCCGAGGTCACCAAAAATAGCCGTACTAGCAAATCTTCGTTTCCTAATTTCAGTGTACAGAATGAGCATTTCAGTTGATTTCTAGCTTCAAAAACTCAAATTTTTTCGCGCTACGCGCGAATTCTTTAACCCATTCCCGGTATTTGAACGAACTTTGTGGACCAATTAAAGTCAGAAATCTCCAAATTTTTCGCGCTTCGCGCATAACTTTGCGGTGAAACTATCAGATCAAATACACTTATTTTTGGTTTCATTATAACTAACAGTTACTGTTGGTTTTAAAAAAACGGCACCCCGCAGCCCAGCTTGGCGTACTATGCGCTCGGCACGTTTAGGGGTCCGCCCTACAGGGGGGGATCGGCCCGCCACGCCTGGGGGTCCCCTCTAAAGGTAGCTCGGCCCGACACGCCTGGCCCCCCTCAATCCCAAAACCTCCCGACGCCGCTGGGTAACACTAATGGCACGGGAATTTTATTAAAAAAAAAGTTTTGTCATTACCTCACTCGAGCGACAAAGAATTTATACCTGGCTCAACAACCAAAACGATAAAATATTAAAAACTGACGAACAGAAAAAAAAGATGACCCGATGATGACGGGCGCGTGGCGATCGCCCCAACTGGCAGTACAAACTCTGCATTACTTACTCAAGAACGTCTGATTTTTATCATTTTTAAAGAAATTTAGAAATACTGAACTTTTATCATCTGATAATTAAATTGATAATTTTAATTTAATTTAATAATTTTAATATGAATAATTTTAATCATTTAATAATTAAATGTATAAACAATTTTATTATTTGAAGTGACTACTTCTAAAATACTAATGTGTTTGATTGTGCTGTGGAAGGCTTGACACAGCAAAGAAAAAAACTCGAAGAGTAAATTACAGCAAATAACCTGGAAACTGAACAAATTCCGTTTTATTTCTTGCCAGAGAATATTCTCAAAAATATAGGATTTGTACAATGTTTGAGCAGTAGAAAAATTCAGCGATTTCCCCGTCTGCTGTAAAGAGAACCATAAAAAACTCCCCAATACTAGAAAACCCAAGAGAACAAAAAGTCAAAAAGACCCAGAAGTTCCCAAAACAGATCACAATGTCAATGACAAATTGACAATTGACCAGTCACCGTAAAACCCATACCCATCAAAAACTCAAGCTGCCCCGTTAAAATTCATGTTGGTGCTGGCCAATAAACCCGGCCAATTTCCCCTTGACACCTAGAGCCCGACGATCAGCTAAATGAAAATACCACGCCGCGGTCTTCACAGTGACGTCCTTCTCCATGAATTCTTGCGTGGCCGTGTTCAAATCGGGCATATCGTATTGTTCAGCCATCTCCAGGACCTCCTCCACACACTCCCCGATGCCTGACAAGGTCCCCGTGTAAATAAACTTGAGCATCGCTTCGATCACGCGTCCATCGAAATTCTCCATTTTGCACACGCCCGACGTCTTCTCGGTCATGTTGGAGGCGAACATGGCGGTGAAGACGGGCGACCAGGCCGTCAAGATGGCACGGTGCGCCGGGAACTCTTGGCCGTCTCGGGAGACCAGTGTGCAGTCGGACGCGGTTCCCGTGGCGTACAGCTTGGAGATGTGTTGCACCACTACATGGGGATGACAGATTCCGACGGCCCTTCCGACCGCGACCCTGCGACGGACCCGACGGACGGCTTCATCGGGTACAAAGATACTCACATCGGCCGGTCGCTTTTCTCCTGACATGCTTAGAACTATTTTGAACTTTTTCTACTCAAAGCGTAAAGCAATCATAGGCTGTGGGACAATGTAAACACTAAACAATGTAAACCACCGAGCGGGATTTCTTGAATCTGCAGTTGCCAATCCGCGAAAGAAAGAGCATTGCCCCGCCCTCCCAACAGAATCAGCCTGCGAGACTGCCAGCCGCCCCTCAGGAGTGAGATATGATTCTGCATCATCATGTAAATGGCTTCTCGGGGCGGAGTTTTTTATATTAACATCAGTAGTCTGTAATTTTTTACTAATTAATTCTTCCTGGGAATTTTCTGTATTTTAAGAAATATCATTTATTGTTAATCATTAGTTTTGCGTTCTTATTTTCAGATTTGTGTATATGATTGAAAATATTGTTTATTTCTATGGGCAATATGGTGTTTTTGTTTGCGGTTTTTATTGAATATATTTTTTAATAATTATCGCTTTTATTATGAAAGAATTCTCTGCTTATTATGCTACTGGTCGACTGACTGTTTAGCTGAATATAAATTCAGTATTCACACTAGTGTGTTTAAATCAGAATAATTGCACACAATTTTTTTCATATATAAATTATTTTATAAGGAAATGTTTGATTTATCTGGCTACAGCAGCACTGTGTAACTTAAATCACAAATATTACATGTATAAATAGTTAACATAGTAAAACTCATAAAAAAATAGTGATTTATAAACAGTCAACATTTCACTGCTCGATTTGTTGTGCAAACTCTGCATTACTTACCCAAAAACGCCTGACTTTTTTTCTGGGTTTGTTCGTATTTTGCTGTAGCTTTTTGTTTGGTTTTCAAGACTTTTTTTTTATTTTAAAGATCTTGTCTGATTTCTGTATGTTTTACGGAGAACGGCGAAAATCTTTGTGTCAGAAGAATCTGGTTCTGTGAATCTTTATTGTAAATTATACATTTAAGAAAACATGTCGCCGAGCGCTGATAAAGAAAAACCAATGCAAAATGAAAATAAAATTATTATAAATAAAATGTTTAATTCAATGCTTCCAATTCATACGCAAACAAATTTACAGTGACATAACTTTGGCAAATGTACTAGATCACATGCACAAGTGAAAATTCAAGTAAAACATAAAATCCAGAAATTCTTGCAAAGGAGAAAAAACCATGAATAACAAGTAAAAACAATAAAAAAAAATACAGAATAGACTAAAACAATTCACAACGCATGCAAAACCAAGAAACTTCAGTAAAATACAAATTTGACTCAAATAATATCTGAAAAAAACGTAAAAAATTAAAAGATTGTATAAGTAACATTTAAAATACTGAAAACAGGCGAAAGACCAAGGGACCGAAAAATTCCACCAAAACTCCCATCAAACCTCCATATCTCGATCGGACGGTCTCCCATCGACAACCCTCCGTCGCTCCTGCACCAAATTAACCTTCTCCGTGCGGGTATGCCACACCAACACCTTACTGCACCCCTCCGCCAACGGCTGCAAATCCTCCATCCTTACACCAAGAGATTTCAGAAAAAACGTCTCCTGGTACCCGACGGGCTGATTAAAATCAAATCCCCCATCCGGATGACCAATAATCAACTGGACATTCACCGCAAACCCCGCCATGTCAAGGGCGAACGGTCGATCCCGCTTCCAGTCCACATCCCATCCGATAATCTTCCCCTGGGAGAGAAGGGGTTTCTCGACCATCAGTTCCCCGACAAACGCCACGGGCCACACGCCGACGGTGGAAATCGATTTCATCTCGGAGAATAACTCTAAAGAATAGGTGTTGTCGTCGTCGGCGAAGTACAGTACGCTGTGCGGGGGCGGGGAGCTCTGGCGAACCCAACGGAGCCCTTCGTTCCGCTGGAGGACTCCGCGGGGTTTGCTCCACTTTTTATCGCCTTTGGATGGATCGATTCGCATTTCTGACGGGGTTTCGATGTTCAGATGGGTAAAAATGAGTCCGGATTTGGATAAAAGGTTAGCAACGAGGTTTGTCTTGATTGGAGAATCTTCCACAATAATCCAGTGGATTTGGATGCCATCGTCTAGGAGCTTACTGGTGAAGGTGTGGAGGAGACGGGTGAGCTCGGCCTTCTGTACGGGGCGGGTGTATGTCGGGGTGACGATGAAGATGGTGGTTGTGGCGGAAGGAGATTGTTGTGGGGAGAAACTGCAGAGGTTTTGGAATTGCTGGTGATTTTGGATGATGACGGTCGGGGCTTTGGCGAAGAGAAAGAACTGGGAAAACAGCCAGATCAGAGGGATAAGAAGGATTAGTAGGTAGAGCGTGCGTTTTCGGATGGTGATGAAGTTTTTCTCGGGTGCGATTCCTCGCGCCATGACAGAAAACTACCAAAATTGAAAATATCCAAAAAAGAACGAAAAAGTCCAAATAGTGCTTTATCGAGGGGGTATTCGGTTGCGCAGAGTGCAACTTGTCTGTACTGCTCCAGTCACACGGGCTGGAGGAGAACAGACAAGTTGGACTCTGCGCAACGTAATACCTCCTATGTGAAGTAATGCCGTGCTCCCGAGGGGATAGCTGTGGCGGTAAGCGTTTCCAAGCGGCGATTACATGGACGGTGCAATTTGGGCGGGAATACTTTATGCTATTCGTTTGATTCTAACCGCACACAAAAACATATTTGTGTGGAACAATACTTTGATTGTTTCCTCCGAGATTGTTGCATCATCAGCGAAAAACATGGCCCCACAAGATTCTACCTCCCTGCTAATGAAACACGTAGGCTCAGGTATGAAAAGACCAACTAATTCAGAGCACACGTGCCTCATTAATTTTCCATTATTCTTTGATAACCAAGCCATTACATATTTATTTATTCATTACCGGGGGAGCGATATGACGGATATGTATCAAATCCATCCATCGAAACCGCTGCCTACACGGCCGGAAAACGAGGCCATCCACATTCTCTCGAGATATGTAATTATCACTCTTCGCGTTTCCAAATACAGAGACGAATGTGCTAACACACTTGTAGATCAACTAAGTCGACATTTTGTGGAATTATTGTTTCTTTTTACGGATTCTTGATTGCTGTGCAAGAGCGGTCGGCTGTGGTTCAGTGATTTTCGCTAATACTTAGAGTGCAAACAGGTTTATTGAACATATGCACGAGTGCAGTGTGCTATGTATTAGTTATACGGAAGTGTTGTACGTCGGTCGACTTGATCGCACCGACGCGTAGTGCACCTGTTGCTTGTTTTGCTACTGTTTTTCTTCGCCCGTAACGACCCGTTGCACGTTGAACACACACAGACTACAGTTGGAATGTTGTGCGATGCTTGGCGTGCGCTTGATAAAATAATTCGATTAGCTGTTAATATTATTACGGAATATCGCGGTCTACGCACAAAACGTTGTGGAGAGGATATGTTGGGGAATTTATGATATTTATTTATAACCAGGTAAGAACGTAAAACTGTGTAAACTATCCATTTTATGAGCCTTCCGTTTAATACAATTATTTCTTTTCAACCATATTTGTCGTATTTGTTTAATATTTCTAACATTTTGCTTGCTGTATGTAAATTGGGTAAAATTTGTTAATAATATTTTAAGAAAAATCTCATGAATTCCACATTTGCGCTACGTATTTCACACATTGAACAAGTGAAGAGCTTCTCATATTTGGCACCTGACGTCGACATTCAATGTGGCGCAGCTTATATTGACCAGTGCCAAAACTGATTTTTAATGAGCCCATCGTGTGCAAGCAGGTATTTTTTGATCGGGTTCTTTTTCTTGTGCTAACACAAGGCGCGCCGTCTAGCTGATTGTTTGCTGCGCTGAATGGGGCTGAATGAGAGAGTTTATTTTTACGGTACCACGGGATGCGTAATATGCATGTCTGTGTTTGAAAGAATGCCGGCGCCCGATTCAGTCATAAAGTGCTGTAGATTTTTGTGCCCAGTTTTCAAGTGCGTTTTGTAATGATTTTGGAAACTGCAGATAAAAATACTGGAAATTTGAAGCGTGTATTAGTATAAAATGAATGTTGTGTCAGATTTTAATCAGTCATCGCGAAACATTACTTTTCCGTTGTAATCGTTCGTCCGCACAGTGAACTGCCGTCTAAACGCTACCGCTACATGAAAAATGGAAAATGTACGCTTTTGACAGGCTGCACACGGAATGAGCAAACCACAAGCCGCGCACCATCCGTCTGGCTTGGATAGCTTTCTTGGTCGCCAACAATATCCTAATCGGATCAACTGCAACTACACAGAAACGGCTCATCGATGCGTCATGCAGCGCCCGCACCGTGCTGACCAGCCGCTCCACCCCTCACGATGAATTTCGCACTCAACAAAGCCAGAAGCCATTCCATCAAACCCGACAAATCCCCACTTGACGCCACGACAACCGCCCGTACGGCCCTACCTCCCACGTCAAATTTCTTGCTAAACCGTCACAAGATCCTCCGCAAGCAGGACGAAGCCGCGGGGAAGATTTCGGCGGGTGAAGCCTCGGTGAAGCCTGCAGCGGCCGCTCCAGAAAACGATAGTGCCCGCGATGAAAAGAACATCTCTACGTTGAACGTGGTAATCAATCCGAAATTCGACGAACCGATTGAGTCCGACCGCCCACCGACCGGCCGCCCGGAACTCCTCCCTAAACCGGTCATCAAACCGGCCGAACCGCCGTCCCCCTCGGAAAGCCCCACCAAGAAGGGTCGCGGGATTCTCCGCGTGGCGTCCCTCCGCGGAATCCGTTCCCGAACCCCGTCCCCCAAGAAGAAAGAGGAATTTTTAGAAGAGAGTGTCATGTACACGAAACTGAAGCCCGCCCCACCCGAGCCTCCGTTAAGCGGCAACCGGCAGCATCTCCTGCGTCGCCGGCCGGCGGAGAACGTCACCCGGGTGGAGGTGTCGGCGCCCCAGCTAGTCAGTACGACGGCGGGCGGCGCCACGACCATCCAGATTGGCGGGCCGCGGGCGCCGTCCCCCGCGCCTCAGCGAACCACGGTGATCCCGGCGTCCGTACAAGTGCCGAGTAAAGTCAATGTGATTGTGGAGCCCCCGCCGTCGGAGCATGTGCCGGTGGTTCAGAGGTCGGTGCCGGTCGTTGTGCCGGTGCAGCGGCCACTGGGACACGCGGGAGACGAGCAGACCATCACCCCGGTGTATAGTCACTTGAGTACGGCGCGGGCGCTGCTGAGGACCAGCGTCACGAAAACCACACAAGTAAGCGGATTTGCTGACATTCTTATTCGGTTAGCTTCGCAGATGCTGATTCTGCGAAGACCTTTGCTGCCTTTATTAATTTATATATAGTTAAATTAGTTAGTAAAAGTTATATTATTTAGTTAAATTAATAAATAAAATTTATAAATTTTTTTATAAAAGTTATATTTTTTAGTTAAATTATTAAATAAAATTTATTCATGTTTTTGTATAAATCTTTTTTTATTTTTGTATAGTTTTGTATAATTGTTTTTCTAGCTGCGCTGTTCATTATCGTTCCGAACCCGAATGTAGCGTTTTTCGTACCTTTTGTTATGTACGCTGTACGCAATCAAGTAAACGTTGACAGCTTGAGAAACTTTAATGTGATGCATATTAGACGAGATAAATTGCAATATCAAATACGTGTGAGCAGGGTAAAGTGGCATTCAGCCATGATATCAAAAAATGCCGGTGGTGGCCATCAGGCATGCAGATGACTTTTCCGGTGATTGTTGATGAACACCTTTTCACTTTCATGCACAGAGTGTGCCGCGTGTAGCGCGCGATGCAGCCGCTGCGGATGCCCATGAATGGTAACACCCGTGGCGGTGTTGTTGCCCCTGTACTGTGCATTACGCAGAGTCATTGCATTTTCACACGTAACACCCAATTGTTATTAATCTTTATGGGTTGCTGTAATTCAGAAGTTACGGTGCACCGGTGTTTTAGCTTTTCTTCCGCTTATGTTTCACATCACATGAATGTAACAAAAGATAAGTACATATTCGAAGCTTTGCATAATTAGAGAGGTGCTAAGCGTTTGTGTGCAAAAAGTACTGCGGGGAGTTTTGGTTATAGTTTCGGAGATCTGCATACAGAAATTGAACGGTGGTTTTTAATTCTAACAGAACATCGTAAAATGTACGTATTACAGCATATTACGTATGTCGTACCCGTAAGATAACGGTTATGTTTAAACAAAAGAGTAAAACTATACCTCAGTTTTGTAATTCTCTGTTTTTGCTCTGTACAGTACATGGTGATGGTACTTACGTTGTTATCGATTAAATCTGTTGTATTGATGAAATATCTCGGTAGCGGACTTTTCGATCGGTAGATGTGCGAATAATTTATATATGAATCCGTTAGAGCGTATATAAAGACAATCTTTTTTGTTACAGAATTAATAATCAATCAAGAAAGAAGTAACAACGAATTGCTGAAGAAGTACCCACGAATTATAATAATAATTAGAATAATAATTATCATTTATTATGTAGAATGAATCTTCAGCCGCCTCCATCTCCTCCTTCATCCAGCCGCAAATCCGTCCCATGCCGCCGCGCAAACCCCTCCGCCGCAACGAAATCACCGAGACCCTCCTGGAGGTCCTCCCGCAGCATCCGCCCCGCCCACACGCCACCGAACCCGCCCCGTCCGCTGTCACATCCTCCGCCCACAAAGAGACCACCATCCACATCCAGCAGACGGCCAGCAATCTCCGTCCGACCGGCACCCGATTACAGCCGAAACCACCCGTCCAACGGGAGCAGGATGTACGCAGTCCGTCGGTGGGGGGCAACATGACCTTTGACGATGATCTGGACAATATCTCCTCGTCCCACGTGGATTATGAGCACTCCTCGGCGGATGAGACGACCGAGGAGCTGGTCAAGCGGTCGCTGGTTAAGGCGTCCCATCGGACTGGGCGGGGCACGATCGGGGATATACAGGAGGAGGGTGGGACGCTTGTCCGGACGGAGGTTAGTACCAACGGCCGAAATTGAATTTGTTACCATTTTATGATGTATATATATTTCCATTGTGTGACGTATATACCGAAAAGCGGGGTTATAGCTAAATAAAGAATTTGTTCCAGTTAGCATGACTTGGAAACTTGTATTCGTAAGACGCTAGGCTAACATTTACATACGAGATACAGCGAAGTTGTTTTATCCATGTATTGTTGTACATTACGACATAACCATGATAACAATGATTATACTCTCTCCCGTTTTCTGTTTAAAATGTAGGAACCTTGCATTATTATACAGCATCGCATATGTAAAATAGGTGAACAGCTAGTAAACTTATTGTTAGGATATTGTGGTCATGCGTGGTAAACGTGTACATGTCGGACGTACGAGTTCGGTCATTATATAATCTTCTATCGCAAACAGGAGTCACACACGAAACCCAATCCGGACCAAGTAAAACAACCCCCGGTCGGCTTCAAATGCAACTACCCTCTCTCCACCCCGTACAAACCCGCCTACACATCGGCCGACGAGAGCGATTCGTCACGCGGAGGCGGCCGCGTCTCCTACATCGCCTCCACCCGACCCAGCCGCATTGTGGAGCCGCGCAAAGATCAGACGGCGCTGACGCCGGCCGTCGCGGTAAATGACCAGAACAACGCCGGGCGACGGAAGTACGCTGAGCGGCGACAGGTTCTGCGGAATTTCGAGGATGCACTGCAGCGGAAACGTCTAACGTCCAAGACCAGTGCTTCGTCGATTGATAGCGCGGATAGTAATGATAATGACAGTCTGCCGGAGGGGTTCGGGCAGCGGAGTCAGGGGATGGTGCAGGGCGGGTATGGTGGACGGATGACGGGCGGGAATGTTTACGACAGGTAAGGGTACCGAGCCGCCGGGCGTCTTCGTTTCTTTATCAGGGTGTTAGTATTGAAATGCAGATCGGGAAGGCTTTGTGTGTCATGGGAACTTTTGGAAATAGTGATGGCTGAATTGTTGACGTACACACAGTGTGCTTGTTAATCCCCCCATACAATAGTATGTACCAGCATATCGAAATCCGGTACGCTAAAGTTTACTAAAGTGCAACAGGTTCTCGCAACACTGGATGCTTGTGCCGCTTCCGTCTATTACGAGTAACAGAAACTAACCTGTGACGAGTTTTGGGCATGCGCTGAGTTTCGGCTTCTTTAACATTTCTGACATTATTGGTTCTCCAGCCACCATAATCTAATATGAAAACGCTGTAAATGTTTCGTGATCCTTGAAGTGATCATCTATATACGAATTCTCATCAAGTCGACAATAAGTACCGATAACTGGTTAACTAGCAGAATGGCGTAGTCACAAACAATCTTGAAATATCGCGCTTGCTCGTATAGCGCTGTATATCGGCGTTTTTCTTTTTGTTTGTCTGTTTATCAGTTGTGTTCAGAACTACTTGTATAAACTGCATATTTGCTGACTATTCACTATTCTTATCCGCTGGGTAATAGTCAACACTTTTAATGAATTAATTTCGGCTTCAAGCACCAGAATTTCCGCAGTCTGCCATATTGCTGCGGCAAACAAAACAACAGGAATCAGTTAGTCAAGCTTTAGCATGCCGTTAAAGCACAAGGCACATGTACAGTATTATCAGTCAGTTATCATACAATTGCAAGAACATGATGTAGTCACAATAAGTATAGTGTCAGGGATGCAGTCCCAACTGTATAATTGGCAAGCGGTGGCATGTGGTTCCCTGGAAGATGTCACGGCGTGTTATAGACATAACGGGGCAGGGTTTGGCACAGCTGATTGGTCAGATCTTGCTGCAGAACAAACATGAGCGTTTTGTTAAATTGTGCAATTCTAAAGACAGCGTACGGGAAATTCATAACCTACCAAGGGTTCCAGTTCCTTTTTCGAGATTAGATCAAACTCGGTAACGAAGTAGTAGTAGTGCTTGTAGCACAGATTGACATGGGGTACCTGTTTGTAACTCAGTGTTAGTATCAAGCGGCAACGTTTTCTAAATGTTCACAGTAAATCAGAAATCGAAACCCCATAAAGAATGGTCATGCTCTACAATACGAGCATTTTCTATGGTTTTCTTTACTTCGTGGTACTTACAGCGCCGAGAGCGGTCAGTGTGTCAAAATGGTGAATATAGATGTGGACGAAGACGCGGTACATACGCGAGACAATCTTCTTGCATGTGGTCATAAAGTTGGGAGGAAAGGGGACGTCTATAAAACGGAACATAAAGTACTATCAAATTCATCGGTCGCTAATGCTACAGTACTGGCGCGCCCAAATAAACACTACCCTGACTGCCTCTCTCAAGGTGGTCATCGAAGCGCAATACCCGTTTCTGTAGATTCGCTTACCGACAAAAACAGGGAAGACTCTCTGATCATTGACAGTGTTGTCCACCCATTCGAGTAAGAGTCCAATGTACTGATTAGCCGGCATCCGCGTAGGCTTTTTGTACTGCAACCCATCGCTCCAAAAGTACTCATACCTAACGTAACATGTCACCGATGATTAGCCCATCAATGGCTGATAATCAGCTGTGCTTACTTTTGGCCAGCAGACATCGTCGGACATGATTCCCTTGTGCAAGTCTCGCTAATCTGCAAATGGACAGTTCGTGTTAATCACGCACTGGTACATCACTTTTACATAACTCGTATCCTTGAACTCAAACATTGGCAACTGTATCGTGCTGCGTTAGCACTTTTGTCATTCTGCCCGATTAACAACTACGTTCACTTACGGTGCCGTAAATGAGGTTGATCCGATTGAAGAAATCCACTACTGCAAAAGTAGTTTGTTAAGTTATAATCAATCGAAAATAGTCGGGTTAACGTACTATACACGGCAATCCAGTCTTCCAGCTTCTCGCCATCGGGAAGCTGGACAGTACGCCGCAAATCCCCTTGCGCGTCAAACGAGGCCACGGCGCGTTTATGCAGGGAATATTTCAGTGTACCGGGCGTAAAGTGCTTCCTTGGACGAAACGTCTACAATAATAATACACAATTCAACTTTGACGCGATTAACCAGTGTATTTCGTTGTTTCGTGTCTGTACGTTTTGTTAACAATATACAGTTTGTAGCGTACCTTTTTCCGGTTGAAAAAGTCCATAAACATGGAATGCCCAGAGAGTGCCCGCATGAGATCTTTATCGAGTTTTGGTGGCATTTTCGACAGTATCCCATAAATTTCACCAGTAGATTATTAGGAAATGGCCGATAAAAGTGCTGTATGTTAATCCATCGAACAGTACTGACGCTTAATGCGAGGCGCTAGTGTGTTACGCTTGACAAACCATGTTCTGATGCAGGCACCCGTAGCGGCATGCTCGGCCTATAGGTACAATACCATCTTGTCGCCTAATCAGCACATTTCACTCTGAATTCCTTTAAGCCGTTTTTGTCTCACAGGTAGAATACTGTTGTACAAGAATCACTGCGCTGAATCAGTTAGAAAAAAGCTCAACTGAACTTTCGACCTGAAAAACATACGAGAAAACGTGAGCGGCGCTGTCGGTATCGTTCGGTGTTTTTGCCGGTTGTGTATGGCAGACGGTGTATATAGAGAAGCGGGTATTCATTAGACACCGTACCCGTAGGCGTTATGTAATTATGTTTTATTGTTGATTCAATGGCTCTTTGCATTGGTGTTGTGGACAAACACAATAATGATTGCGTTCTGTGTCTACAAGCTCAGCTGTTCTGATGGCGTTGCTTAATGCACCCAACCAAGTGCTGTAAATAGGTGTCGAGTGTGATGACTAAGTACCCGTATAAATGGTCAAAGGTCAAAGTAAAATGATTTACAGACTCATACCGTCGTATAAGTATTAAGTACACAGTCATGCATATTTCTTACTCGGAACAATAAATGTGAATTACTTGGGTATCAT